>JBBPKJ010000089.1:0-51263 GCA_038089195.1 Brasilioporus rufonigricans | reverse complement strand
TTCATCCTTCCACCATCTAACCTTCTTTCATTTTTATCCCAAGAAGTACACCACCCATTTTCATCATTAGGCCCTCAAAATAATCCTAAAAATGCCCTCTATTTGATGGTAGCATTTGCAGAAAGAAATGTGATTGAATTTAGGAACATAATTGCAAAATGACCCTATAAGTCCGATGTTACTACTTGCTTATGTAAGCATAAATGCGTAGGTAATCAATATTTCCAACACTCCCCCTCAAGCTGAAACCCTAGCAAGGTAAATGCTTGCCCAAAATAAAGAGGGAAATAGTATGAAGAGTGTGAATACCTATATCTTTATATGCTGTGCAACACTTCGCAGAGTGTCCGTGGTATGTATCAATGCTGCGCTCGAGTGATTACCCGATATGGTAAGTCGCGGCTCGGCTATTGCAGCGCTCTTGATGCTGTGCGCGTGGTGTCTTTGATCGACTTCAGGTGCCGTCGCGCTCGCGTTTCACGTCTTGGGATTGCTAACACATCCTCTATAGTCCATGTACAGTGTGTACAACGCGTCCGATGTGCCTGATTTGGCCTTGACGTGGTCCGATCGCTGGGTGAGTCCAGCTGCTACTCCTAACCTTTCTAGGTCGCGGTTTCAATCGTCCTCGGCGACGCGGTGGGTTCGGGTATCCAGTGGGTCGTCGGTTGTGATATGGAAGTGGTGTGGACGGCCTAGGTATGTCCGTCATTGAGTGGTTGTGCTTTCCGTGCTGACTCGACTTCTTCTCAGCTAGCGCCCTTGTATCGACTCGTTTCGAGTCAGTGCACGCGTCACTTGCTGCGCCATCCATCCGCCATCGTCTTCTGCCAATTCTGGTTCTGTTTCCATCAGCTTGACACATCCAATCGCGTCCGTACACTCTCGGTTCCTCCTGCTCGCCCATATGGCCTCCTGGCCCTCTATCTCGATCTGGCGCGTTTGTTTTGTCGCCGGTGTCATTCCTGTCGTGTATGGGACGTCTCCGGTACCCTCTGTAGTCCCTGCATGCGACCGCTTTGCCTCCTGGATCGTCCAGCTCGACTCGAGCTTGCCATGGTGAGTTTCCTCCTCCACTTGGCTCTGACCGCTTGCGTTCGCGTTTTGACAGCTTCTTTGGCCGGTCCCTGACGTCCTCGTCGCGTCTTGATGCTCCTGACATGTCCGATTCGCTTTCCGGCTCGCCTTGCTCGATCTGGGCCTCCTCTGGTGAGTACCCTCTGTTCTAACCGGTATCTGACGCGTTCTGACGTGTTCCAGCGTTTCCTCGGCCGATTCCTATGGTCCTCTGCATGTCCAGATGCTCCCGATGCGTCCACTTCAACGCTGGTGAGTCTATCTTCAGAGCTTGCTAACCTTTTCCTCTCCCCCTCGAGCTCGACGCTTGGGGTTTTCCTCGTGCGGTTCGCGGCCTCTGTGGATCCGTCTGGCGGCTCTTGCAGTTCAGGTGAGTCCCTCATGACATTTTCTGGTCTTCCTGGACATTGACGAGTCCCTCTCGTAGCTAACGACCTCAGCTCGAGTCGACATGACTCGCTGCTGATGCCATTCGCTGCACCGTCGTTGCCACCTCGTCGACTGTTTCTACCGCCTCCATGGACCTCTTGGCACCCCTCGACGTCATCCGTATCATCGTCGTCTCCCGCCGACTCATCCATCAGATCTGTAAGGTCTAGCATCTCACCGACTGAGTTCGGTGTACGGTCTTCGTCATCACCGTCCGCATGGCTGTCCAGATGCTTCATTTTGCGTTGGGCATTCTCTTGCCCGTTCTCAGGTAAGTCTCCGTGGTCGCCTGACTCCGTTCGGAGGCCCTTGCCGCTATTCGACTTGGCCGTCGCATCCGTGCAATCTACCGGCGCGGTTGACTCCTCTGCGCCATTCGTCGGCTCTGCATGGGCATGGTGGCCCCCTGGGTCATCTACGACGTCTCCTGGTACGTCCTGACTGACTCTGCACGCGTCCTGACCGATTTCGTAGGTGTCCGCCTCGACTGTCCGACTTTCGGCGGTCTCGTCTGCAGGTACGTTCTTGCAGTTCCCATCTCCGTTCTCGTTTGCGTTGACGTCTACGGGTGGGCTCGCTGTGGTCATCGCAGCGGTCTCATCTGTAGACGTCTCTGCTCGACTTTCAATTGGCTGCCCATCATGGGCTCCGTGCGCGCGCACATTTGGTTCGCTGCTGCGCTCGCCATTGTCAATCCCTCGGCTATCTGGTGCGATGGGTATCTCGCCAGTAGCACCCCTGGCCCCAGCATCTCGCCCTCTCGCCTCTGCCTTTTCTTCGACCTTTTCGACCTCTGCATCAGCCCTCGCCTCACCCACTCGTTCGTCCAAGCCTTCTGGCTTGTCAAGGGACTCTGTGGCCTCGTCAGGATGACGCTCGTCGTCACCCAGCGCGTCTGCAGGGTCTTCTGACAGTCTCGGATTCGCTGTCTCGTCGCCCATATCTGGTTTGTCGTTGCTGGCCTCAGTTTCGACTTCGTCGTAGGTACCTGCTGCCTCCATGTCGCTCGTGGCGACTCCTCGGCCCTCTTCACACGATTGCAATTCATGTGGCGTCCATATGGCATGCGTGATCCTTGACTCGTCGTTCGTCTCTTCGACTTCTTCAGCCTCGACATGGTCCTGGCTTTCCGCCCTCGCAACCTTCTTGTTGGGTTCGTCAACTCGTTCGCCATCTCTCGACTTGAGTGGCTCGTCCAGTGGGTTTCTATTTGGCTCGTGCGACGCGTCTGCTGGCCTTGCTGGCCCAGCGCTCGTTGCGTTCGGGTTCACAACGTCAGCAGCAGCTTCGTCGTCCCCTTGGCTCGCCATTTCAGGTTCCTGGGGCATGATCGTGGTGCAACGGACTTCTGCGTCCTCGCCTTCGTCATCCCTACCCCTCCAACCGTTCGGCTTGACTTCTGGTAGGCTTTCTGTGTCGCGTTTCGTCTTGCGACGCCTCCTGTAACTCTCTAACCCAGTTCTTGGCCTCTCATTGGCCACCTTTGGCTCTTGTGCAGCCACATGCGGCACTCCGTAGCGTACCATTGGTCCCATCGTAGTCGTAGACCGTCCGAATCGCTTACTAAGGTAGCTGAATTGTTCGTGAGCGGTCTCGAGTTGGAGCATGTGGCAGAACAGTGAATCTGGAATACTGGAAATAATGATAGCCTTTGCGAAGGCTCCAAGTTGCAGGTCCATTCCGTCCAGTTCTGTCCGTTCGCTGCTAGATCTGGTACGTGGATTTTCGTGCCGTCGTTCAGTTCAACTGAGTATGGCATTTTCTTCTCAGGCCTTGGGTGAGAGTCCTGGTGAGTGAACCACTTCGATTACTGAGCACAGGCGGGGCTCATAACCTGTTAGACTGCAGGATACTTGTAGTCACTAAGTATCCTAAGGTAGCTACTAGTCCGATGTTACTACTTGCTTATGTAAGCGTAAATGCGTAGGTAATCAATATTTCCAACAAGTCTACTGTATCACAATCTCATGAACCAATGGTTGTACATGTATATTGAGTTTTATGTCCATGCAAATGACAAATATGTCCATTTGTGCAAATCATTGTCCCATTTTCTATGCACAACCCACCCCTAACCTTAGGGGTAGGCTAGAATGCATGTGGAACTACTGCTGGGGTAGGAAAACACACGACTGCTGGGACATTCAACACTTGTCACTCATGATCTGAATTTGGCTGTAGAACCTGGGCTGTCACCTTCGTCTTGAGGGCGGATGGAACGAAAAGTCTCTCAGGGATGACCCCAGGATCCCACAAGGGACAAACAAGACTCAAAGCGCAGATGATGAGCCGATACGGGAGTCACACCGACCGACAAGATGTCTGCAGACAATTTCCTATATCGTATACATGTGTATGCATGCAGCTTCATACACACGGGAGAGGTTCTTGGACGGACAATAACAAGATACGTAAGTAATAGAGCGACACCGTCGGGACCCTCTGATCGAGAGGGGAGGACGGCGGGAACACGATTTAGATGTTCGAGGGGTAGAGCATCTAGGCGTTTGTGGCGCATTTAACTGCGAGCTCAGAGAAAAAGGAAGGCGAGACGTACGATGCGTACGTTGGCACCGAATGCACGGGGTGGGAGATTGGAGCCAAATTTCGATTTGACAACGCCCGAGTTTCCATGTGGACGAGTGACACGGCTAGAGGTGGACCGAGATGAGGCAAACAAGTGAGGTGAACCAGAGAGACCATACCCCCAAATGACGCGAATCTTGGAGCCCTGAATTTCCCGCTTGGCTCTGTAGACGTAGGCCACACGCTGAAACGAGGAGGACGGATCAGAAAGTGGGTGATGGGGACAAGAGAGAGCAGACTTTGCCAAGGTAGAACTGGGCATCTTCCTTGCTGGCGACGCCTTCTATTTGAATGAGCGATGTATTTGGGCGAGAGTTGCGCTTGGCACGCTTGTGCCCGAGGACGCGGCCCTTGCAATAAAGTCTGCGAGATAAGGCAAAGGTCAACTGAGGGAAACGCATCCAGCAGAGCGACGCCGCATCCACCGCACGGACCAGCGAGGGACGGTGTTTTTCTGGTATGTGTGTGGGATTGGATGGAATGCTGACCTTGTCGAGCCCATGTTTTGTCTTGAGGAGGAAAGGGGACGGCGTTGATGGTGTTGTAGAGGACGGGGACGTCGATGGCGGGTGGATGTGACAATGTCACACAGATGACTTGTGTGTCACGCGGAGTGAAATGCGACACAGATGAGGAGGATGAGGAGACAGCCTACCCTACCCTACCCGATCGCCCATGTTGTCTCGCATACGTTGCAGAGCGACACCGCGCCTGGCCCGTTGCTCCTCGTCCAAACCGACACCATCCAAGGACCACTTGTATGCACCCATTCCAGACTCGACCCTTCCTAGAGGCTACCTTCTCACCGGGATCCATGCCCGTGTCAAAAAAACAAAGCCTGCATCCCCTGCCCCACTAGATCTCGCCCTCGTCCTTTCCACTTCTCCCCACCCTACCTCAGCTGCGGCATGCTTCACACTCAACGCATTCCGCGCAGCTCCCGTCCTCGTCTCCCGCGAGGTCCTCCAAAAATCCGCCGGAAGGGCCCGCGCCGTCGTCGTGAATAGCGGCTGTGCAAACGCAGTCACCGGTACCAAGGGCATCCAGCATGCCTGGGCCATGGCTAAAGCAGGCGATGCCCTCCTTGTCTCCCATGGCGTCCGTCCGCAGTCTTCATCTCAGACAAGTGAAACCCTCGTCATGTCCACTGGCGTCATCGGCGTCCACCTTCCTATCGCAAACATCCTCTCCGCGATCTCCACCCAGCAGTCGTCTTCTTCCCCCTCCTATTCCCTCTCCTCCACCCCATCTGCCTATGAAGCTGCCGCACGCGCGTTCATGACCACGGACACATTTCCGAAACTTCGTGCGTACACCTTTGAGATCAACGGAAAGACCTACCGCATCGCAGGCATGGACAAGGGTGCAGGCATGATCCACCCACAAATGGGTGACCCCGCCTCCTCAGCCGGTCTTGTTCACCCTTCTGTCGTCGGCTCCGCTACTCCTCCTGGCCCTCCCCCTACCCCAGGTCTTCATGCTACCCTCCTCGGCCTCATCCTCACCGACGCACCCGTCTCCCCAAAGAGTTTACAGTCTGCACTCACCTATGCCGTAGAGCGAAGTTTCAACTCCATTTCCATCGACGGCGACATGTCCACCAACGATACCATCATCGTCTTGGCAAATGGTGCTGGTCACGATACAATTGCATCCCCTCCCATAGAAATCGATGAATCCACCGATCCCCATGCATACATTACGTTCAGAGATCATCTTACGGCCTTTGCCATCGATCTGGCCAAGCTCGTCGTCCGGGATGGTGAAGGTGCCACCAAGTTTGTCAGCGTCTCTGTCGAGGTGGGTTTGCCTATCCTTATCAGCATCTACTTGGCGGTGGATCCGACAAACATCTTCTGCATCTTATCCCATCGTCTTATTCGTTTGCTTTTTCGCATCCTTTTTGTGATATGTGGTTCACGACCTGACCGCTACACCGGTTAGAACGCAGCTTCGTATGCGGACGCCCACCGCGTCGCTTCGACCATCAGTACGTCGGCGCTGGTGAAAACCGCCCTCTACGGTGAGGACGCAAAGTGAGTCATCCGGCGTCCGTTCTCTTATGCGAGCCACTGATGACGGCGTTTCATTCAGCTGGGGCCGTATTCTCTCCTCGACAGGTTCTACCCCACTCAGCACTCCACTCGACCCCAACCTCGTTAGCGTCGCATTCATCCCGTCGCTCACATCGTCTGATCCGACTCCACTTGTCGTTCTGAAGAACGGCGAGCCTGTCGGTGTCGACGAGGCGCGAGCGAGTAAGATACTTGGGGAAGAAGACTTTGAAATCAAGGTCGATCTTGGAGGACAAGGGGTCGGAGGCAGAGAAGAGGCCACGTACTGGACGTGTGATTTTAGCTATGTGAGTGTTTTCGTTCTTGGGGTTGCGGACATGGGAGTGCTAATGATGCCGGTATGTAGGAATACGTGCGGATCAACGGTGAATACCGGAGTTGAAGGAGAGCTCGTATGCAGTAGAACCATTGTTTCTAGACCCACTGAACTAATGTCGGCATGTTGTCCAATGGACTTGGGTGGAGGTAGTATCATCGTGCCACTTACGTATGCTGCATCAATGAACGACTTGCGGTCACACTGCCATGTCGGTCTAGACGTGCGTCGTGCTCGCGGCGTGGTTGGAATGAAGCGACACGTGCGGCGTCGCAGCCCTAAACCTGTTCGTTCATTAGCCCTTTTCTTTGCTCGACTTATGCGCTGGATCTTTGATCAGGCATCTGTGTGGTTCCTCGGCGGGTGCTCGTCACCTACTGTCCTCGGTGTCCAGCCTTTCGCTTCAGACGCCAAAATTTCCGCGGACAGACTGCCCCAGTGTTTCAGAGTGCGAACCTGGGTAAAAGAAAATGTGGTCCGTGACCCTTCCATTCTCTTGTTCCCGGATTTTCACTCGGAATCACATTGCAGTACACGCGTCGTGGCGCCAGACGCTGTGCTCTACCGCAGCTCGCCTCGCCTTACCCATCTGTAGCGACTCCTGCCTTCTCAAACCCTGCATCGAAGGAAATACCTATTTAACTCATGGCTTCCCCCTCGCTCCCCTCTCCCCCTTCTCTCGTGGCCGCTTCGTGGTGTCGTTCGAAAGGGCCTAAATTGGTGTCGTCGCCTTGATATCAGCCTCAGCAAAGGCTTTCTTCTCTTGATCGGCCTCTTCTTTTCAACAGTCTGACATCTCTTGCACTATACAGTACACGGTACAAGCCACAAGGCGCACGATACAAGTCGGAAAACAGCCACGCCGGTCGGAAATAGCGACAAGGACGGAAAAGACACGACTGGAGAACACGCGGAGATCAAAGATGGACGACGAGACGTTGGTCGGTTCGGCGAGATCGCCAAAGACCAGCCCTCGTTCAGCGTCGACCATGACACCTAGTCCAGAGACGGGGCTTACTACTGGCACGGGCACTTGGGTGAGAGGGAGGAGTAGGCCGTTGCATAGCTTGGCGGACGTGGTCGCCGAGCTGGAGCGCAGCAACGAACATCACGCCGGTTAGTCCCCTTTTTCATTGCTGTTGATGGGTGGATCTATCTGACTAGCTGATTAGCGATGGGCGAACCTTCGGGATTGGAGGGAAATGAACGTACGTTTTCTTGCTCCTCTCTGTCGCACTGTGTCGACGTACGTGATACAGCACCGCCCGTGGACGAAAAACAGCAACGTGCTGACGCAGTGTTATTTTACCATTTTGAAAAGTGAATAGTTAGCGTACCTCGTTCCCTCCTTTGAAACTCACTTTTTCCAAGACGGATTGAAATGCTTGACAAGCAGGTACGCAACCTCATTCCCTTTTGCAACACCATCTCCTTTCGTTGTTACTATATACTTATATCCCGATGTCTAGTTCCGCGATTTTGAAAATGCTTCGCGTGAACTTGGGAGTTCCGTCGGAATTGTCTGGTCCTCTTTCAGACTCCAAGAACGCCTTGCCAAGATCCTGTTTCTGTTCCGCGAAAATGCTGCTTGTCTCTACCCCCGCAAGATCATGCGCAAACCTCAGGAGGTGCTCCTCAATCCCAACGTCATGGAGCGACGACAGGAATGGCGCAATCGCTCGACGATACCCATCACGCAGGACAATCTCGAGCTCGATATGCTCCCAAATCAGTTGGAAAGTCTCGCAGGGGACATCGGAGCGTTTATCAACTATTTGAATGAGTTTGAGGAGTTTAACGACGAGGCGATAAGTCAGTCGATGCGGTCGTTTGAGGGCGATTTGAGAGTACGTCACGTTTTATATTCTTTTCCTCTGATCTTGTTGCGTATCTCGTATTTCTCACATTGTATTTGGCTACAGTACTTTGCTGCTTGCCTTTACGAATACAAACGTGCGTACCTCATCGCACTTGCTGTGTGTGGGTGTGTTACATCATGCTTCTAGACCAGTTCCGATCATCTGCGGTGCAACGCTATGTCCATGATTTGATGCTCGAGATAGGTGGTCATCTTGATGAGATCATCGCCGCACTAACCATCTTCATCGAGATTGGTAGGTCACCCGTGTGATGCGATGGGCGCTGCACTACTGACGACGTTTAGGTATTCCGACCATTTGGTTCCATCAACAACATGCTGCGAAGAATCTGATGAATGTCTCGACATTGTCAATCGTCTTCGGGGTTGTCGATGCATCACTGTTGGTCTGTTCGACCGGTATGACGGGCAACATTCTCGCCAACAGCGTCAACATGTTTTGGATGTCATCATTGATATTCAGCATCGCAGGCGGGGTCAACGGCCTTCTTGGTCTCACTTGGAAACAGTCCATCTAGTGAGTGCAGCAGTGCTTGTTCGTATCCCCCATTTCCAAAGTTCTTACTTGGACTGCGTAGTCGCTCGCCTCTGCACCGAGTCCCGTGGTGGTTACTGGTGTGGATGAAAGGCTCTCCACTTGTCTTCCTCGTGATTGCTATCGCGTGCTTTTCTGCCGGCGTCGTGCTTTTTACGTATTCATCTCAGCAGGTATGGCCTTTTCTGCATGTCCCTGGCTTGACTTCGTATATTGATTTGTTTGATTTCAGAATCCTATCACGTCAGCAGTTATCGTGATTACGACGGTACGCTGTCCTCTGTCGGTGTGCCTGCAAAATTTTAATCCCCTCCCTTCCTCTCGCCAGCTCGTTGCGTCGTCGGGTCTTATTTGCATCTCAGGGTGGTTCGTATTGGAACGATGGACGTTCCTCACGCAGAAAGACCAAAAATGGCTGGAAGAAGTCATCACTGAGATCCTCAACCAGCTCGCTGCACTTGGTATCGTCCGCGCACATCGACTCGCGATGCATTGGTGCGGTCAACGTCTCGCGGCGATGCGTGCGTGTCTTGCCCACTTCCTCTCCTGGTTGGCCGCCACGCGCATGTCCATAGTCAAAACCCAGAAGGGTGCAATGACTACCGCTGACAATGGAGTAGAAATGGGCGGAGCTTCGCGCCTGCCGTCCACTTTGGGTGAAGGGCCTGGTTCGTCTGACGGCCGCCGACACAAACGCGACACCCATCTTATCCTCGACGTCCAAGATCCACGTGTCCGTTTCCAGAATGCTGTCCGTACCGTGATCAAGCTGCAGCGCACGACCGGCAAGCGCGCGACGCCGATGCGTCCGGGGTTACCTCGTCGAGATTCTTGGTGGCAAACCTCGATGTCTGCAGGTCCAGAAAGCTCTGCAAGTCCGGTGCCGGATCCCGGTCTTTGGGCGTTGAGAGGGGCGAGGGTCACCAATGTGATCAATGAACTTAAAGCGCTGGAGTTGGCGCAGGAGCTCTCTCCCCATGGGGCACTCGTGCGCCACATCCAGTTTTCGCCCAATGGCAGGTACTTTGCCACGGCAAGGTAGGGGTATACGCGTAGTTTAGGAACGTCGCCTGATTGACTCTCATCAGTTGGGACAGAACTGCGATGCTTTTTCGTGTTGGGGTGAGTTGTGTGCTGTTTGCCGTCTTTTGCGTACGATCTTGGTCTGTTGACTGGGTGCTCCTTAGGAGACGCTCATACATCATCGCACGCTCGTGCACGTCCGGGGTTTCGTCAGTCAAATTGCCTGGTGAATTGCTTCTTGCTTTCGAAAGAGCAATGGTCTCATGATCCTGCCAAGGTCCCCCAACGGTCGTTTACTCATCACTCGGTTTACGCGGGGTCTCAAGTTGTGGTCCGAGGTAAATCTTCACTTCCATGGTTGACATCTATGTGCCTATACGAAATCTAACCGCCCCACGTCGCATTTTCTTTGTTTAGGATGGAGTGTGTAAGCAGACGATCGACCGATCCAAGACCGTAAGTTCAGTAGTTTGGCTTCCTAATGGACAAGGTGGGGAAGTGGTCTCCACCGTTGGTTTCTTTGTCAGTCATACTTGCTTTGTCAGCGATCCTTTCTGTCGAGGGTAGTGAGGTAGTAAAATTGGTGCGCCCATATCGTTCGTGGACTAGCTTGCGTAGAATGCTGATCGACGTGGAGTAGGATCTGCATGGAAAGGTACGTACCGTTCGTGGTTAGGCCAATGAACACGTCATGTTTATCACTCACATCCGCTCTTTGCAGGTCTTGGATGTCTATCATTTTGGCCACGTGCGACTGATCAACGTGGCGGTGACTTCGGATTGCTCGCGTTTGATAGCCGTTGGACCATCTGTGCCACCTACGAATGGACCACAGCCGACGCGTCAGACCAAAGTCGAGAAAAGAATCATTGGTGAGAGAATATTTGATCATCTGTGTTTCGTACTAACCTGGGTGAACAGTATATAACATGCATACAAAACGAAAGGAGAGGTGCGTTAGGATACGACTTTGCGGAGAGGCGCCTGCTTACCCACTTTCATAGTCAGATACCGTTATTTGATGATGTCCGCGATATCGTGATATCGAAGCGGATGTGTATCTTCCTCGTCTCGTTCGAAGAGGTACGTCCTTGTCGTTACGCAGTCTGCTCCAGTCCTACACTAGCGCCTCTAAATCACATCCTCAGACCCCTCCGCAACTCTGGAAACTCGAGATCGTGCGAGACAGAGCGCGGACGAACGAGGCAAGCTCCTTGACGGCACGACTAAACCTCAAACATTCCTTTGTGCTCAACGTTCCCACTTCTATCGCGGGTTCGTGTTACTTTGGAGGAGTTGATGATCAACTTGTGTTCTGTGTTGGTAAAGGTATGTGGCTATCCAGCTTCGACTTACTACGACAGGGCTAACGGGCGTTCCCCTGCACCTAGCGGGCGATGTGCACATATGGGATCGAGAGACAGCGGCGCTGCTACGCTACCTCCGACCGATGAACATGTCCGAGTCGAGGGATATGACGTGCATTGGGTGGAATAATGGGATGGATGAACTGATGATGTTTGCGACTGGGAGTTATGACGGGACAGTGCGGGTGTGGTCGACAACAATGATCCCGCAACCTGAGGAGGATGGGAGCTCTACGGAAGTGGATTCGGACGACTAAGGAATTGGTGCGCCGCGTTGTGGAAGGGGCAATGGGCGCGTAGGGGAGGGATTTAGACGCGGGTGTCTAGTTGTCGCCGGTAGGAGTGTCACGTTTTTGTGGTCGACATTTTCGCCTATTATTCGTACATGATCGTCGAGGACTTACGTCTCTCTACTGTGGTCATCGTTGTATTCACAGGAACGTTGTAAAGACTGTATGCCGGTCTCCGACTGGCGCAATCCACAGCGAAATCGTTTTGATTGCCGAATATCGAATATATTCAATATTCTCACTCCGCTCAATTGGACCTCGCCGGTGTGCCCGATGCCAGTGGGGACTGGTGTGATGGTCGAGTGCCCCAGTTCCTCGGCTGGTGGGTTGCGTCATACAGCCGGATGATCCTGCCGATGGCGGGATCTAAGCGATAGGCTTCAAACATCACAATGTACGCCCGTGGAGGAGGCTAGCTCCTTTGGGGGCACATGGTTAACCCGAGGGGGGACACGATGGGCCCATCCGGGACAGTTGTCATAATCACACGCTGAACCCGACACTTTGGATCACGGATCATGCACATGAGTCGGCTGCATGCCTCGAAGGGTTCATCAAGTTTTTGGGTTTCGCCGCCCAGTGAGTCAGCTAGACCTCAACGAAAAATCGAAGCAGTTTCATCCGCAAAAACCGAGCTGGAGTCACACACAAGACGTCGATATCGTATTTCGAGTCTTGGCATCCCAGCTGTTGCCCACCCACTTTCTCCGCCAAGTTCCCATCATCTCCCACGCTCGTACAACCGCCACATCGAATCTGGGGACCACCTACAACTGTACATGTGGTTATGATGGGCCGTTTAAGTCGACGGTTCTGGATCCAGATTTCGAGGACGAATCTCGCTACACTCGCTTCCTCCGTGTCGTGTGAGCTCCCGCGCTTGCTAACCTGTTTCCTTTTTCTTCTTGATCGATGCCAAGAGATCAGAACGTCGGCCGATGCGCCACCACCAACTTGATAAGTTTCTTGTGACGAAACCATGCCATGTCAGTGGTCCCTGGTGGTCCCTGTCGCGGAAGCGAATGAAGACATTGGCATGGCGTGTGGCTGACAACGCCACTCTCTCGCTGCGGGGCGAGTCCCTGAATCATGTGTTGCCATGTATCACAGACTGTGGAAAGGACGCCGTTCTTGCTAGAATGTTCTCTGTCCTGGTGGTCATCTGGATCCTGGGGATTAATCCGTAGGCACTGTGGTGAAACGTCCACCCGGCGAACTGTTGGCCGGTGGCTGGAGGCAGGACGTTGTTTGATCACCGAAACCTAGAGATACTCTCACCAGTCAGTCCTGGCGCACTAGTCCCGGCAGTGTTGTTACCTTACAGCATCACCTCAAACCAGCCGCATCACGACGACCAACACCGCAGAATGAAATGCACGTGGAAGAGGAGTGAGGGACTGTGTGTATGTCCGTGATACGCTCGGATCCGTCATCCCTAACACGTCCCAGAATGGAACGTGGCCATCACAGACTAGCGGCCATCATGACCGTCGACAATTATGTGGGTCGACATCATATCAATGCCATGATTATATGATAGAAACTGCGTAGAAGACTTTTCGTTTATTGAGGGAAAGTTGTTCGAAAGCTCGCTCGTGGAAATAGGAGTATGAGATCCATAGCTTGTGGTTGACCTACTTCATTATATCAAATGGACCCCAGGGCTTCACAGGAGGTGAGGCGGCCTTGTATTTAATAACCCTGGTGAGAACGATTTTGTCCGCTTCATCTGCAGTTGGATAGGCTCTCACACGATTCGACAAGGTGGCTCTGTGTATCTGCCTCGGCGTTACTACCTGAAAATAAGATATCCGAGAAGCATGGGAGTTGTACGTTTTAATTGAAACGATTGTTATCATCGTGTGGGATGCGGATAGCCCCTGTAATCATGATGTGGTGCAGAGTACATCAGAATCCACAGCCTCAATGCCGGTCCACAGCATCATACCTGATTTCGAACTGATGTAGTTCAATCAGTTGGACCTGATCCAATCAGTCGGGGCGGTATGAACTTTACAGCCAGGGTATGGGAAACTTCGAAGAGCGATTGAGATTGAGAACACGCTCTCGAGCGTTCGATGGCGACGGTCACCAGGAATATTGTCCCATGTTCGTGAAGAGTGCCAGAAAATCTGCGAACTTTGAAGGCCTCGGTGTTAGCACGGCAAACGCAACTGAAGGCAGAGTCGTCATCGGTAGCCCAGCTGTCTCTGGTTGTGCCACTTTTGTCCTTCGGCGGCTTGGAGAGCAAGAACTACATGAAACACAGGACACAGAACGGTCGCCAATTATTGGCTGAACTCAGATGAACGACCTAAAAAGGCAATCAAACCCTCCGTCACACCCGTGTGAGTCAATATGTTCGAAAGGAATTGTACCTTAACAAAGGGAGCAGAAGTGCAAGTGCTAGTGTTCTCTTACCCATATGAGATACGTATAGATTGTTCAATGAAGGTGTCTTTTCCTACTTGTTTGAGACGGGAGTCGGCAAGGTTTCTGCATGAGATTTGACAAACCTGTCGGACACCAGACATGACTCCGAGGATGGCACCACTTGAAACGAGCAGTCTCGTGGCGATGGCCTATCAACACGTCAACGCGGAGGATAATGGCACCAAATTGGTCTTTTCCCCTGCGTATCGTCCCAGGACCCAATCATGTATTACGTGTCGGCAAAACATGCACCCAGAACATGCACATACGATAGCTTTTCCATCTCTCCCGATGGACTCGGTTGGCCGTGTGGTATATGCCCACACCACCCGATTGCTTGTATACAACATTCGGGAACCCACTGTGGGCGGACGATCCGCGGCATGGCACAAGTGAAATCCGCTTTCGGAACTTCGGACACGACAGCGGGGGTTCCCCGACTCCGGCTTCGAAAGGACCAAAGGAACGAGATCAACCCGTCCGCGGAGGGGAGTCCCGCAAGCGACCAGCACGAACAGGGCACACACCCATATCCATCTAGCGGATGTGTTTGACATGTCCAGTCCGAGGGTCCCATCGCAGATGAACGTGAGGAACACGAAACATCGTGTGCAAAGCCAAGCGAAGGTTCCCAACTTGGGGATGGCAACGAGCATAACAAGTATAACTTGTAGCGCCATGAGAGACGAGAAGATTGACCTGCGACGCTTCTTGGAACCCACCCTGGGGTCCTCCGCCTCTCCACCATGCCGACGGTCCTACATGTCAGGCCGTATTTCAAATAATAACTGCGTCCCCGCAACTAACAAGACGGATTTGGGTAGAGGCTGGAATGCGGCAGTAGGCTGGAGCTTGGCGACCGTGTTTGGACGTCAGGTCAATGATGTACTCATCAGCGTCTGATACGCAGGTTGGTAGAGATAGCGCGGGCACAATCAATCAATCAGCGATGGTCAGATGTCTGGGAACGGACACAGCGGACTGACAGCCAATGGGTATGACAAGCGCCGAGCGCGATGGGTGAGAGCGGGAGTTGCCCTATAATGACATACTATATGGAAGGGGCGTTGCTGCACGACATGGAGACGGAACAGTTTCCATTTAGAGCGCCAAAATGAAGGCCCATCGGAATCTGACTGATGCCGCAGGGTCGATGTGATAGGGTAGGCGATCAAGATGATACCCTACGGACAATAATAGCACTCGGAGGTCAATGCCCACGGACAATATGCGATCGCGAGGCGCTCTCACAGGCCCTGGGCTAGGGCATCCCCTGTTTGCGATTCCGAAGCGCGTCAGCGAACGACAGGGAAGGGGCGTGTTGTGTGCCCTTTTCCGCAGTCTCCGATCTGGCCAAGTTACTTTGCACACTCTGTGGGTGCAACTGCGTTTTGAGCAAGACTCGCTGAACCGAGCGCAGGTCGGCGATTAAAAAGGACAAAATGGCATGCGCTGCGGAGGAACTATGCCGGCTGTGCCGCGGCGCCATGAGAAAGGGTCATTGGAGCTCCGCTTGCGGAAGGGACTATGACAAGAATAGGATTGGGAACAACAACAATAGTGATTGGTAATATTTGTATATAAAAAATAATAAAGGTGGGCGGTTCCATGGACGCTTTCTGATTGTCTTCTGGGCGAGTCTGCCCTCGGCGGATCGCGGTGTGAATACAGGACCTGCGGAAAATAGAAAAGGTTCTCGTCGTCCAGGGGGACAAGGGCAGGACACGGGCACGTTGAACACACGGAACGTCTGGACTGCCCAGAGTGGTTCCAGTGGAGTTGTGCAGCACGTTCGTTTCCCCATCCACCTGGATCCATGTTCTCCCACCCGGATCACCAGACCGCCGTACCGCACAGCGAGTCGTCTCAGAAAAGCAAGCCGAGTTCCTGGCAAGTGCTTAAACAAGGACGCCTCGTTTCGTGATCCTTAGCCCCCGTTTTCTTAGGGAAGACCGTCGCAGCTCCCAGCAATCAGGACCGTGCTATTCTCCTCCGCGTGGGCCATCCGCAATTGCAGCCGATCATCGCCTTCCTGATAACGGTCGGTTTGTACAGCCCCTCCACCGGTGTCCCACCTTCCTAAACACCTGCCTTTTCGAAATGCAGACACCAGATCTCTCGAAACAGCCCCTTCTCCAAATTTACGACTTCCTGATCCCTTTGATCAGCGCGGTGTTCGTTCTTTGTTTGCTTCGATGTCGCGCTCTCTTTTGATCTGTTGATCCATTATCAGTTCTCGACGTCCTTTTCCATTGATAAGTCTCTCCATTCCCTCAACACCTCCTCACTCGGTCCCTCCCTCCACCCCCTCCCAAGCAACCAAGCGCCCTCCCTCCATCAGCACCACATGCCTCACCGTGTCGAGTCAATGCCCATGCCCTCTTCGTATGTACTGCTGATCCCCCCCTTCACATCATCCTGACCAATCCCTTAGGCACCGACGTGATTATGACTACTCCTACGATCACTCTTATCGTCGGCCGAGTCCCCCGCCCATAGCCACACTTTCCCATTCCCCCTCATTGTCCGTTTCCTCACTCGATCGCTCTTCGGTCTCCTCCCCAGCTCCGCGTCGGTCGTCAACAGAACGCCCTGTCGACTCTCACTCGGGCTATTCTGATGCCTACTACTCCCAGGAGCTTGCACGATCTCGGCCGTACTCTCATGATCCCGTACGGGACTCTGGCCGGTCGTCTCACAGCTACGCTTACAGTTCGCGTCCACATCCGGAACACAGATATTCGCACGAATCACACCCGTACCATGGCTCTCCGGCTTGCAACAGCCCTCCTCTTTCCCATGCCAGCGTTGTCACCCGCGACAGTGCCTCGCTCTCGTACCCCCTCCCAGGGCAGAACCACTATACCATTGGTTACACGGACGATGCCGCAACTAAGCTGAGTGATAAGGTTCGTAGGAGGTGCTTCAACTGTTGTACGACCGATACTTCCACGTGGAGACGATCAAACCTCAGTCCCGGAAAAGTGGTACGATCTTCTATTGTTTTCCATATAGCACCACGCTTACGACTTCTTAGCTCTGCAACAAGTGTGGCCTGTTCGAACGCACGCATGGTCGCTCGAGACCAGACCAGTTTCCTCACCGTAGGGGTCCGCTGGCAACTCCCATGACTCGGCCCAGAACCCCACCGCAGCCAACACAGCTCCCTCCTATTTCCACCCATGTTGCACCACTTGCACCGTATCACTACGGTCACCCTTCGATTGCGCCGCTTACTTCGATCCCCGACTCGCGGAAGCCGCCGCATCCCAATCAGTTGCCTGAGATCCAATCGTGGATTGATGCGCCCGCTGCTCGCACGGGTTACCCATCATCGTCAGACCGTGGTCACGATCATATCTTACCTCTTCGCCAGCGGTCACCACCTCGTCTCCAGCACCCTGTGGACATGCGACCTAGTGTCCATGGAGCCATTGCATAAACTCTTCTTGGCGGCCTAGTGCTGTGTGGAGAAAAGACTGACATACCTTCAAATTGCGCCTCCGTTCTTTTTTTTCATGCTTGCCTGTTGCATGCTCCTGGCTAGATTCTGTTCGGCTGTGTCCTTTAGCCTGGATGCACGTTCCCGTAATTGTCCAATTCTGGTGATATCCTGTTCAGTTGTCCCACTTGTTGTCGTATGAAATGCTTTAGTCAATGCAGTCACAAACATGTACCCGTACTATCTTTCTTGGAGTTCTTGCTGTATTGTTATGCATCGCTTTCGACTGGACTCAAGTGGTGACCCGCACCATACGTATTTATTCATAGAAGCGCAACTTTCTTGATCAGCTATCAATGATTTCGTTATGTAGACCCGTCGGTGGGCAAATCCCATGGCCTTTGTCATTGATGGCTGCTGCATACATATGGCAACATTACAGTAACTCCTACACCAATGCTTGTCCGTCTTTGGAAAAGGCGGAACTAACGTCGAAAACCGATTCGTTTGATCGTTCCTTCTATTCATCGCCGCCGCGCGGAGGTAGCTCGATCTGGCGCAATCACATCGATCGATAGCGCGTGCCATCCGTGACGGGATACGTTGTCATCCAAATATCCTCCTTGTGCCCGGGAGGAGGGAATGGTTGGAAAGGTCTGTCACAAAATAAGCTCCGAACGCACACATGTCACGGAAGAGGTGTTAAATCGGGCCACACATTCTCCAACGGGGTTGTGCCGAAGATAGTACAGTTAGCGGTGGTAGCTTGTATGCTGTGGAACGCTGATGACACATGTGAACGTTCTAGCCATGGCGTCTTTTTATTTTTACTTTTCAACAGCATCCCGCTTTGCCTAGCTTAGACACTCCTCGTTAACTGCGTGGCACATCATAATCAGACTGGAGGCGGCGTCCTCACCGACTTGGCCTCGCCGTCATGGGTTTAAGCTCCTGGCTTAAGCTCCCAAGCCCAGGCTCAGTTAGAGGTGATGACACGAGGCAGAAGACCGGACATCAGGACGCATCAGGACCAGGAGACAGGGGACCCGGCGTGCTGCGTGTCACAGCGCGCTATTTGTAAATTTTAGTGGCTTGAGAAGGGGAGGTGGAGCCGAACGAAACAGAATCACGTTTTAGCTTATCAATCCGGGGATCTCCATTTTCACGACCTGCAGGCAAGTGAATGATGCATGGAATAGGGGGCGGGAGAGCGTGGCCGCTTGGGGTACGTGGGGGCCTTCCGAAAAGGTATGTGGCCGGAATTCTGACGCGCGGAAGCGGCCGCCCATGAACAGGGTGTACAGGATGGCAAGACCAGTTATAACCGGCTCTTTACGGCAACAGATCTCGAACGCGTCTTTTTGAGCTGACGCCGCAAAGCATGGCAATGTGGTCCTTTTACTCTGAATATCTGGACAGCCCGCGTGTTCGAGGGGAGAAGAACGGATGCCACCGGACAGGTTAGGGTCATATTACCCAGGATTTAGGGGAACCAATACCAGCGACAATCGCCAGGTCTCGGATCAGCGAAGAAGCCTCATCGTGATGGTAGTTCTTTTGCGCCAATCAGATGCAAGCAAGTCACCCACGGCCAAGAACATGAAACCATGAGGGGGTCGGGGGATAGGATCGATGATCGGGGGGTACGGAACGTTGTTGACGCGGACACATCCGATTGCCACGGTGAGCAGTAGGCCTTCATATGACCTGGGAGTAGATGCCCATCCGCAAATGAACCCTGCTTTTTTTAATCAGACTGGATCTGGGCCGTGATCAGTTCCTACCGGGTCCCCGTATTTGTCCTCCGTTTCCTTTCGGTCCAAGGTTATTGGATGCACCGTCAGCAGCCATTGCGAAATATATTGGGCAGTGGGCATCTTCGGATCTGGAAACCTCGAATTCCAGAGGTTTTCGCGTTTCCGCACCAGAGTGACACCGGAGGGCATGCTTGGTGAGGCACTGGGAGTACCCGAATCTTTGGTTGCATGAAAACAGAAAAAGTAAGGGGTTGAGAACGAACAGGAAAAGCATCTCTTCTGGATGTGCACGTAGTAACCATGCAACTTTCTTGCGTCAAAAAAGGAATAGTATGGCATTTCGTGACATCGCACATCTAAGTCGCGACCCGCATGGCGGCATTTTTTTTCCTGATCCGTGGATGCTTTTACCAATCTTTAAATCAGCGGCACTCTCCGACCCGATCAAACCAAGACCGACTTGGAAACATGACTTTTAGTTCGTGAAGAGAGGAACGGGGCTTTCGTTCCATGCACCCTTATCGACGGTTCTCTTGGAGAAAGGGCGGCGCATGGTCGTCGTTTGCGGAAGGCCGTCGAAAGAGTGTGTTCTGGGGGAAAGGGTATTGCCTCGGCTGACTAGCAGAGGGAGGGACTTAAACCGATACAGTACAAGGGGTAGGCTCCACAGCCCTTGCTCGTTCCCACTCTAGGACCGAAATTCGTCTCATATAATCAGGCACGTGTCCTATTCTTTGACATGGGCCCACCAAGGGGGTATATTTCATTGCTCAGGTCGTATCGTACCTGAGTCTTTGACAGTCTCACTCACACAACCACTCATTGGCGGATGCTGATCGGAACCTCGCCCACAAATCCACTATCGAGCTTACAGGTGAGAGGAAAAATACCATGCATGACACATCATAAACAGTCTACATCAGTAAGGGGTTGGAGACTGCCAGAAACCACTACGTCAGGCCGCTGTATGTCCAACCTTCAATGAGGGTAAATGATATCCGTTCTCGATAATATCACGCGCGGTCTCATTGAAAACCAAATAAGCATGTGCCTCTGCGTCAAACGCTAGCAACCATTCTGGCAGAGGCAGACCAAGTTCTTCTGCACTCTTATCGCTGTACTCTCCGCGATGCCACTGGTCTCGCGTCGTTTCTCCCAGTTTTTGCGCCTTGCATACACGTTCGTACCTAGGGATACCATGCCACGGAGTTTGTGTCAGTCGCGCATGCGCGATAGGGAACCGGCCAATCTTACCGAATTGCCTCCCATGCTCTGGCGGCCAGAGAGACCTTGTCCTTGCCTGTCATCTTAAGTACTGCGGCGAGAGTGACGCCATCTTCGATGGCCTGGGAAGCACCCTGCATACTTGTCCTTGGATCATCTGATGAATGCCATTGATAAAGACGTCGAAGAAGAAACACTCACGGGAGGAATGGGTGAGCAGCATCACCGATCAATAAGACCCGTCCATCCTTGCTGACCCAGTTTGGAAGTGGATCGTGAACGATAAGCTTCCAATCCACACACGATGGGGCTTTGGAGATTACCGCAGCACATCGTGGGTCCCATCCTTTTACAAGTTCTAGCACGTCTTCGATTCGTCCAGGTACCGACCAGTCACCCTCAGCATAATTAATGTCCCTATACACCATCAACTCCAAAAGGACACGAGCACGAGTGGGTCCTTACTTATGTGTAATCACCCACGATATCGATTTTCCTGCACAGGAAGACGAAGCGATAAAGTGAACATCTTTGCCTAGGATACTAAGTTGAGCCTTTCGGGTTAGGTCTGGAAGAGGGGTTCGGATTACCAGCCCATCCACAGAGCACATCTCCGTCTTTGCAAATAAAATCTGTCAGCGGATCGGTATCCACTCCTTGTTCCTTTGCATCAAACCATGCTCGATAAATCGCATACCCAGATGGACGGGGCCGGTCATGGTACCCCTATCGAAAATCCCACCATCATGCGATTGGCCTTGAATTGTAAACGATAAAAGGACTTACCAACACGTATTTACGCGCACGGCTCTTGATGCCATCTGCGGCAACGACCAGGTCTGCCTGCAAGTGTTCGCCCGAACGGAGGATGATACCAGCTGTCTTGCTTTCGTCATCTTCCCAGTAGTTAACAACTTCCTGTCCCATGCGAATATCTATTCCCAACGACACTGCGTGGCGAAGGATAACATCGTGAATGAGTGCACGGTGGCCTGCATAAAGATGACCACCAAACATGGATGGTGGAATAGGTTGCTCTCGGATGAGGTTACCCAGGCAATCATGGAGTCGTAGCCCCGGAGCATGCCCACAGAACTCCCATAGCCTGTCAATGGCATGTAAGTCGCGCACGTCGATGCTATACGAGGTACTTACTCATCGTGAAGGCCCCAACGGGCAATGATACGACCTGCGTTCGGCCCGAGGCCTATGATCTAGCAAGCGCTATGTGAGTGTGCATGTCAGTCGCCCCTAACACTGACACAACACGAAAAGACAAGAACAGAGAGACACACATCACCTGTCAATACCAGATAATGTGTATCAACGACTACGATGAGGACGCCATAAGCCAACGAATGCATCTTACCGAGTATCTTGAACGTCTCGACCTTCTCCAGCACGACAACATCATGTCCTTTGCGCTTGCATTCGATGGCGCACCCAAGACCAGCATAGCCGGCTCCAACAACAATCACGCGAACAGCGTCTGAAACTACAGAACTGTCTGTCATCGTCAAAGTGCTTGCTCGCGTGCAGTCTCCAAAACGTTGGTTGGTGGTATTCCGATCGCCTCATTGCCCATGCATCGGTCAATTTATGAATCTGATAATGCCCAATTACGGGAATTGTCTGGTGACCAGCTATCTATGAGGTCAAACCGCAACTCGTCGGTTTGACCTCGCAATATGGACTTCTGAAGTTGGCTTATCGTACCAGTTTACCGAGGGTGCCGAGGGGTTCCCGGATCATGTTTTCTGTGCTACGACATTAGGAGGCATGCAAAGAGTTTGAGAAAAATGTACAGCCTGAGTGTTCCGACGGTGAACAGTAAAGGTCTGTACGGAACTTGAAGCTCGAAGCTTAAATGGAGGGGCTGCCCCATTGTGCTCGAGCTGTAAGTCGTGACCGGCGCAGTGACCTATTAGCCCTCTTACCTCAATGCGCGGACATCCTCGGTACTACTTGGCTTCCGTGCCTTGGCGTAATCTGCGGTGCTACTCCAGCATCCATGGATCCTACAACATATTTGATCGCCCTGAATCATCAGATACGGCTTCGACGCGGCCATAAGATCTGATGAGTCCGTCCGCTTCGACTGATGCTTCTAGCCTTCGATCTCAGTTTTCTGTCGCCTATGGGTGGATTGTTGGTCACTTTAACGGTTGCCTTGGATGTTGATGTTCGGTGAGCAGTCTGTGTGGCTTAGTCCCTGAATATGCCACACGCGAGTCGCAGGTACTGACTCACCTAGTCTCCAGCTAGTGGCCTGCCCGAGTCGAGTCGAGTCGCAGTGTGCCCCATTCGTTGCATCATCAATTTCGCCTCGTTTCCATGACTGTTATCTCCGTTCCTATCATTCTGACGGTCCGGAGGCATGCCCCCCGTACCGCCAAATCCGTTTGTTCCTTGCGACATTGGCTTGTTTCCTCCACTTCTACTTCTAGGATGTTCTAGTTGAACGTGAGGGGTTTTTCACCCGTCTCAGATCCCTTGCAGGCCCTCCAACTTAATTGCTTACATACATCTGAGGTCTGCTCCTACTGTGGTGTCGCATTTCCCTGTGCGTTCACATCGCTCTCAGCGAGTTCGTCGTCGTGACTCGCAACTGCACCCTGGTGCTGTTAGTTACGCTATTTCATGCACCTTCTCCGCGTTCGTCCATCTTACCCTTCTTGACACACCCGCTTCACCACCCGACTGGATCATTGCTTCTACACAGCTCTTCGATCCGATAAACACATCTGTGCGACTTGTCCACATGCCCAGCTTGAGCTATCTTTTGACTCGGGACTGACATGATGGCATCCTGTGTTGTCCAGGATACTCAGGTGTGTATTTATCTTTTCCGTGTGTACTGATGATCCGTACATCCTGCCTACTCGACTGGTTCAACTGTCGCAGTCTGGCCGGGGCATGCTAGGACCGTTTATTTGGTCTGTTGACCACATCTCCACTAGGACCTCCCATGATACCAGTGACACTTGTTTATCAGCGCAGTCATTGAACAACTAACTGTCTTACTTCATCTCGATACAGTGACTTATACGGGTACATACGGGGACAGTAGTCCAACGATTCGTACGAATACAGTTCCACAATAGTTTTTGAAGGATGTGCATTGCATTTAGTTTTCACCAAGTAATAACCACTGGTTGAAGCTTGAAGCTTGAAGACTCTGACTCTGAACTGGGAGATCCTTCTTGAAAACCCTAATTCTCTCTTCCCCGCATGCAAAGCTAATGATACTGTTAATCCCATACTACTCGGGGAGTCATAACCCTTGACTCTTGGAATTTGAGGTTTCCTCCATCCTGGTGAATCGAGTCGTCACATATTTCAAGAAAACGATCACACCCATTTCACACCGCCCCGCATATGTGTAATGGTTCACTGGAACAGAAGTACTAAATAACTAATAAGTAACCCGGTGACGCGCGGGCAAGATGGTGGTAGCGCGACCGAGGCAGTCGCTTGACGGGGCGTTGTGGTGAAGATGGAGCGAGTGACTACCCAGACAACATTAATGGCATGCCTCGCCGTGAGTTTGTCCTCGGCGACGACCGTCAAGGAAGTCTATTGGCCACTGTGACTGTATACAATCACGGGCATTCGTTTCGTCCTGGTCGGATTTCTTTTGCAAGCCGTGTCTTCAAAAACACATGAAAGTTCACATACCGGTGCTTTCGTTCTCCGCTGCGAGCATCTGCATAAAGAAACTACCTTCGACCTCGCCAGTTCACGTCCACTTCTCTTACCCTCGCTCCGGTATCTCCACACAGCAACTCGTTAATTAACATGTCTAGCGCAAAGGCAAAAGTGCTTGCAAAGCATGATGACGATGTCGTGATTCTTGCGGCAGTTCGGACTGCAATGACCAAGGTGGTTTCCACTCATCACCGTAGCCAACCGGTCCTCACTCGTTTATGTAGGGCCGTAAAGGCGGTTTTAAAGATACGCTGCCGGAAGAACTCTTGTCCGCTGTATTACGCGGAGCATATACCAGAGCACGTGTAAACCCAGCCCTTATCGAGGACATTGCTGTGGGTAATGTCCTTCCACCTGGTGGTGGCGCCAGTGGAGCTCGAATGGCTACCCTACACTCTGGCATCCCCAATACCGCTTCAGTCAACACCGTCAACCGACAATGTTCGTCTGGCCTCTCCGCTGTGAACCAAATCGCCAATGAAATCTTAGCGGGTCAGATTGACATAGGGATTGGTAAGCTTCCTCGCATATTTGGTTGTCGTCACTTATGTTGGCTGATTGTTAGGGGCTGGCGTCGAGTCTATGACGTTCGGATATGGCGCTGGATCGCTTCCTGACGGCTGGTCTCCTTCTGTTCTTACCAACAAGGAATCAGAAGACTGTCTCATTCCAATGGGTATCACCTCCGAGAACGTGGCTGCCGATTTTGGTATTTCTCGGCAGACGCAGGACAAATTTGCTGCAGAGTCATTCCAGAAGGCCGCGGCAGCCCAAAAGGCTGGGAAGTTCAAGGATGAGATCATATCCCTCAAGGTCAAAGTAATTGACCCGAAAACCGGAAATGTTGTTGAAGTTGTCGTGGACGCAGACGACGGTATACGAGATGGTGTCACCCCTGAAAGCCTTTCGAAGCTCAAACCCTCCTTCATGGAGGACGGATCAACCCACGCTGGTAGGCCGACATTAAATGATTCCTGTAGTTGTGACTTAACATACTGGCTTTCAGGAAATGCCTCACAAATCTCCGACGGCGCTGCGGCCGTCGTTCTCACCCGCCGTTCTGTCGCTAAACGACTTGGCCTTCCCGTCGTCGGCAAATATGTCGCTGCTGCGGTGGTTGGCGTTCCACCTCGGATCATGGGTGTGGGGCCCGCCTACGCTATTCCCAAAGTTCTGGAGAAGGCTGGCATATCAAAGGATGACGTGGACTTTTACGAGATCAATGAAGCCTTTGCATCACAAGCCGTTTACAGTATCAACAAACTTGGAATTCCCTACGGCAAAGTGAACGTGAATGGTGGCGCTATCGCCATTGGGCATCCTCTTGGTTGTAGTACGTCGCTCTCGTTATCTTCGTCGCCACCGGCATTGTCTCACTCATCCTGCTATATTTCCAGCTGGAGCACGACAAATTGCAACTGGGTTGAACATTGCGAAGCAAAGGAACGAGAGATTATTTGTGACAAGTATGTGCATAGGGTCTGGGATGGGAATGGCTGCCGTCTTCGTCAGTGAGCACTAATCATCGTTCCGAAGTTAATCCATAACTCCTTGCTCCACAACCCCACATGTATTTATTATTGTATCTTAAGCTTGGGATTGAATGCAAGGTTGTAAATGATATTTAAGCACCGAGTTGTGGAGGTCATGTTAATCACCTCTTGCTACAACACTAGTTCACCCAACACTAATAATAGTGGTACGAGAGGTAGTAGTATGAATATCTCTTTCAAACGGGTCGCCACCGACCTCTTGGGTATCAGCGGGATCTTGGGTGAAAGATATCGTTCTTCCTGGACACCAAGGTTCAAGAGTCTCCAGTGGAACCATTCGAAAATGACGAAGGAGAATCATAAATATCAACCCTCCAGGTGCAACTTCCGATGACAAAACATGCGGAATGTCCGCCGTTTATATGAGCACCGCAATTCACGCGCACGGACCAGGACCGCGAATGAAGTATAAAATTGCGAAGGGAGCCACAATCTCCCATACAGTCAACCTCGATATGAAACCGGCGATGGCAGATATAGTGTGGCCTCGACGGCAATTCAGTCACTGGCTATGGCCGAGTATCGAGAAGAGCGAGACTGCAGGATCTGGGCATGCCGTTTGTCTTTACTATCCAATGGATTGGGCGGTTAATCAGCTCTTGATACAAATATCTGGATGTTCTGTCTTTTTTTCAGTATTTTCCTGCGGTGAACACATACAGCTAGATCGATGATAGAACATTGAACTTCAAGGGGTGACAATGGTATAATTGAGCCCGTGTAACTCTTCCAGCCGATTGAATCGCGTTGTTCATCGATTTATCAGGCTGGGGTGGGTTAATCTCCAACGGGAACGTCGCAGAAACTTGAATCAATTATAAACAATCGTTCAATGGTTGAACAAACATAGGCGTACCACTTTAGGTTTGTACCAAGATCCTTGTCTGTAACTTGAGCACGTCGGGTCCCGTGTGGCTAGTGACCCTGTCTACGTTCTCCCCACGGTGTCCACCGTTCCCGAGCAAACCAATTGGGTGAGTCATTACCTCCTCGATCATCATCATCAATATTTCTTGTTAAGAATATGTGTGTTTATGTGCAGGGCCATGACGCCACTGCGTGTTCTCCGTTGCCATGCTCCTTGGGGTCGTGTGCTCAGGGTTGTGTATCTGTGCGTAGTCCGCGCTGCACCATGAGAAAGGACTTTACGGGTGGAACCATGACTATTGTTGCCTGGTTGCAGCCCCCCTGCTCGGGAACTTCTGGTATTCGTTGCTATTTGTCAATACTCAACTTGGAGGCTTGTTTGTTTTCGGAATGCTTTCCGTTCTACCTCCCCGTTGATACGGAATACATTCCGTTTTATTGCTTCATAACCCACTCAGAAGTCGAATCCCGAGACTGTTAACGACGGCGTTTAGCAACCTTAGGACACAACATCCGCATCCACGCTTTCAGAAATCCATGCCGTCGGAAGTTCGCAGCCGATTACACGCTCGAAAATGACTCATTTCATCTCTGATATGGAATACGAACGCCCCCAATAAGGTGCAGTACTAACGTTCACGAGTCCACGATGTCAGCTCCCTTAGGATATCGAGATGCAACTTCCTCGCAGTTATTCCCTTCTCAAGAGGATCCGCATTCCGTCTGAATGCACTCTTCGTCGAACTCAGAGCACTTCTGCAGAGGAAATGGCATCTATCCACTTACAGCGCGTCTTGGTTACGCTCATATGATTCACTCCCGTTGAACAGGGTTTAAATTAACCGTTCTTGTATTACCGATGTGACACGCCCACGAAAATGTCTCAATGAAAAGTGCTCGATTCACTTTTGTCTTGTCCGATCGGCGTCTTTCATCGGTGTAGCAGTAGGGCAAGTAATCCATCCTCTACGACTTCATACATACTGAGGTCAGTGGAAAAGAAAGGATATTGACAGGCACTTGTGGGATTTTCGGGGTATCTTGGGCCATGACTACCATTGCCAGAAATATGCCGAATATTGTTCTATGCACGGGTGTTGCCCAGGCATCTATCATAGGACGCTGTTACATGGACCATCCCATCCCATTTGGGAAGTTAGCCAGGGACGAGTAGCACTTAGGCACAATCAAGATATCGGCAGGGTTCCCCACTGACTCAGGTACAGTAGTATTGCATCTCATGGGTATCCAAGAACATACCCCACAACCCAGCGCGATTTCCCGAGGACATGGGTAGACTGCACCCGCAAGGGCCCTTCTCAGACTTCACCGGGCTTTATCACCGGTAATGTAGGGACGAAGAGGTTCGTTTAGTTGTCACATTTCACCTATCGGCGTGACATACTGGCTCATTCATAGTGAAAAACAAACATGGTCTATGAACTACGCAAACAACCCTTTCGCGCAATTTATCCTATCATATGGTTATGACGACCCTTTTTGGTTCTCGCACTCCCTTTCCAGGTTGTGGTCTCCCAGGCCGTTGGGGTTTCGAAATGCTGTCGATAGGTTCGACTTGTCCGTCACGAAGCACGTATCAATCGTAAAGTAAGCCGCAAAGCGGACATTGAAGACACAATTTTGGGAACCAACGATTCCCTAGTGTGAGGTGAGAACCACAAACCCCTTTCAGAGAGACCTTGGATTAAAGCATCCTGGGCAGAACCCTTTCTGGAACTGCTGCACGGCGAAATTCTCTAATGGGTAATCAATCAGGGTGTCGTCCCTATTCGTACTCCTAGCTATTGGATTGATAGAAAAGGTTGGATCCACCTACTGGGGCACCACTGCAAGACCGCAAAGAAAATTCTCTCTGGCTTTCATGGTAGGGGTTACGTCGCCTTCTGACTAACCCCTCTGCGACGATACCCAAAACCTTCATATAGACCTGTCCGTAGTTCAGGTGGGCATTCCAGATCCTGGATCGGCTCATCAACACTGCGCCGTACCCCGCACAGAATCATTTCCCCGCGACCCTGCTCGATATATTGGCAGTAAACAAACGCATCGCAAACAGTTGTGGAGTCGGCACTTACACTGAGAGGAACGGAGCGGATCCTGTACTTGCGTTGGTCCGCTATCTCTTCGAACACCGGAGCGGAGGTGACAGCCCCCACCCAACTCCGTTTGCAGGCTCATCTCATTGTCGACAGTCATGGGCGTCATTCATGAAACACCCGAATTGGCGATGCTGTCGTTCGCATCATCGGATATGCTCGGATGGGGTCTACACGGCTGAAAGGCATGCCCCAAACTAGTGTTGCTGGGCAAACTAGGAAACATGCTGCGGACACAAACCGCTATATCCCCCAGCTTCGTTGCTTTGCACCGAAGTTCGATTTGCAAATTTCCCGAGGACATTATTGAGCGTGGCTGGTGCTGAGATCCTCGTGGATCAGATAAGAGCATTCGGGAAACGGATGGCAACGGATATGGGCTATGGGCATGGCGTTGGCCGAGTGACCTGATGCTCAGCACCAGATGGTGTTCGCTTCTACCCGGATTTTGAGTTTCATCAACCGGGACGCAGCGAGGCATACCGGCTAATGGCCAAATGGGTCACCTCAGGAAGACGTAGCTCATTCGACCTGTTCGGCATGATCCAATTATTGTTCAGCGGGAGAGAGCTATACCTTACAGAGGCAGTTCTAGAAGGGATAGTCAGGCAGTGCGAAAGCCGGTAAATTAATTTGGCTATTTTGATTCTTTTCCTCGATAATCATCGTAGGCCGTGAAAACGAGCATAGACCCGCTCATGTCACGATCATCCGACGATTCTGCCCGCAAGCCCTGAAGGAAGTACACAACGAGGTGTTCAACCCCCAGCTAAGAACATCATCTGTACAAACTTCATCAACGGGATTCGTGCGCTTAAACAACGCACCTATATGAACGTCTTTATGCGATACGTCCAGCTGACCAAATTCTGTCCTGAAGTTAATGGGACCTGCGGTGCGGTGGTTGTATGACGTGATACACAGGCTGAACTTTGTGTGCACCACCGGTCCGAGGTGAGCAACTTGAAAGCTTGCATGTCAAGTAAGTTGCCGAGCTGCTGTAAATGCAGTGATCGCTTGTCCTGGTAAGAGTGTTGAAGTAATCGCATCGGACGTTACGCCCGGTTTCACCTTTCCTATTCAGTCATGTCGTCTCGATTGCCCCGCTGATCGTGATCACTTCATCGCGCCGCCCGGCTGGGTCGGACAAGCTGTAGACTATGACCATTACTGATATCAAACGTTTTTTTCGTGAGATCCATAACGTTGCGATCGGAAACATGCTGCAGAAAGGAGATAAGAATACAATTAGGCGCACAGCATATGTTGAATGATGATGCATGCTGGAAAAGCATGTCCGCTACGCACCACAGCTGCAACAATAGAGTTTTCATGGCCCAAAGTACGAACATACCGGGAACAATCGTTTCCACGATGTAATACCGCTCAGGGGCAGTGGCGACATGCAATGAAAAATCGTTTGGCCAACATGATTGGATAGTACTTTGTATCTCCATGGCGGCGATAGAGGAACTTTGGAAGTTTCATGCCAATGGTCCAGTATCAGGGTCGTCAATGAATTGGAGCAACCAAAGAAAGGTTTCAACGAACATGGAATACGTCATCGGGGCATGCGGACCTACGATTCCAAAAGAGAACTTGTCCAGAAAACTTACGCGATATGGGCGATGTGATCCCGGTCGGACGACACGTGAAGGAATCAGGAGATAAACCTGCCCTCCAACCGACGGCAGGCGATAACCGACATGTATACGGGAGCATCTCGACACGACGCAATGTGTTAGTGGTGTGAAGATGGTGACACGATGCTGTATCTTTCACCTGGGATCTTTCTTTCGCGCTTTGAAAACGGAGATTACGGTATCAAGAACTTTACAGGCGTTAGCGGGTACGGGTCTTCTTCGACTCACCCTGATAGGCTTTTGCGGAGAAGCGGCTAGCTGTAGGATAATATAATCTGCGCATACTGGCTATCGGGCACTAAGGGTGGCAGACATTGACGTGACGTTTCGTCGATGCGATGTTGCCGATAGACGCAGGCAGTGAGCCATCACAGGAAAATTAACGCGTAACTTGTGTGCCACTCTAACAACGGACCAACGGTGCGTACACCGGTGAGGCAGGAAAGATTGCCGGTCGAGGATGTAATGGTTTAGGGATATGGGTCAGCAAACGCAGCAGTTTCTAAGCCCTCAAGAAGCCATGTACTATATTAGAGACTAAAAGTAGCGGTATCAATGAAGCGGGATATCAGGGCAGACACGGCATCAGAAGAGTCAAGTGAAAAGCGTGGTCGACATGGGTCGGATATGATGTGCCTGTGGTTACCATACTTATAAACAATTGAATAGACGGCAACTGGCGCCATGGCGCAAAAGTCGTATTTGGAAATGATGTTCCATGGAGGGGAAGATTTTTGATCAAAGATCTTTTTACCTCATGTCGAACGCACCTGCTGATATCATGCTCGCTACGTGTCATGTGCTCAAAGGGCGCAATAAATGGACGAAACGGAAGTGGACCGCATGGCAAGGCCAGACATGGAAGGGAAGAAGGTAGCGGCGGACAAACGTTGGCATTAAATGTATCTATCATTCAAGCTTGGTAGCGGGTCTGAATGGTTTCAAGGAAGTCTCATCCACTGGAAGTGGGTCCATGATCCGGGATGTCACGGCGCACTGCACCGTCCATCCGGTCATGGCGAGTGTTCGGAGATGAACAGCTTGGTCATTCGGAGGCTGGAGTGGCGAAAGAAAAATTTGTTCAAGGAGTGCGAGGAGAGAAAAAAGTATTGTCAAAGTGTCGCAGTGGCCAGCGTGGCCACCACACCTGACGGCGTAAAGACGAAGAGCCGAAAGAGGCAGTCTGACAAGTGTGTGGTAATATTACTACATGTAAGAGCCGTACTATATCAACGAAAGAGTGCTGGTCGACACGCTAACAGGAAAATATAACAGATGTCAGTGTTCCTTCCGGAGATAGACGGACTCATCTTACCGAAGATCAACCCATGCAAAAAAGCCAAATCCACACTTCGTTACGGAACTGAAATTCGTCGTGCCTTTACCATTTGCACTGATCCAACACTGCGTGCCTCTCATCACCATAGGCAGAAATAAATATATCCCGAGGAACTTCTTCCGCAAGCCCATCTGCTGGAACTTGCCGTTTGCCGGAAGCTGCCAAGGTAAAGTTCATTCTTCGAACCTGAATGTAAGCTCAGATCAAAAGTGTCATTTCACCAGAAGACCGGCTTTTCACACTCCTGCACATCCCGAGCGGGTTTTTCTGTCATCCGGACTTTTATTAACATTGAAGTTGACCCACTTTGGTTCGCTTATATATCGGGGCTGTAGCCACATCGCCCGTCAATCGCTCGGAAGGTTTTTAAGCCGCTGACGCCTTGGGTTCGTGTACTCCACTCCGCCACATTCATCTGTGCATTTCCCCTGTTGTTTGGCTAACCCGCATCCTTTCACTGTCTATGGATGCGGATAGGCACCTGCCCATCCCTGGGCGCAAACATCCTCGAAATCCATCTTCCATGATGTCTCCCTCTGCACCTGAGCCCCAGGCGCGTCCGATCGCCCCATCCGCGACCGCGTATCAGCCTTCTCTCCCGTCTATACGACAACTCCACCCCTATCTTCCACCCTCCGGGGCCACGCAACACCATCTTCCTGCTCAGGAGTCGCCATCGTATGGTTACACACCTCCGGGTGCTTACGCTGGCCCTTCAGGTTCGACAGATCCTCATCCCAGCCAACCAATGCCGCCTCAAAGTGGCATGTATCCCCGAAGCGAAGGCCTTGACTCAGAGCCGGAAGGTGAAACGGAGCAACCTGGGCCCGTGAAGAAAAAACGGCGGCGTCAAGCGCTGAGTTGTAATGGTACGTCTTTCCGACGTCATGCTTTGCGTAGATCTGAATCCCTGACGCGGATCGCCTGTTATACGTGCCGGTGTTGACGCATTTTTGTTGTGGGTCGTCCCCTCGAACCTGGCTGTATAGAATGTAAAAGGCGCAAAATTAAATGTGACAGGTTTGGTATCTATCGTCCTACGAGGTTTCGAGACCGCTGACGCGGGCAGTTTTCCAGGGCGCAACCGTGTGGCCCCTGCACAAGGCGCGGTGAACAGTCAAAATGCCAGTGGCGTACCTTGGAACCTGTGTATGTTAAATTTGTCTCCATGTTCACCGGACGTACTCATATCTATGTTCCAGGGACAAGTGGATTACCCGAGGAGAATACGATGAACTGAAAGCTCGTAACAAGGCTGAATATGACGAACTCAAGGCTAGGCTAGATCACCTAGAAACCATGGTCTCGCGCATTTTCTCCGCTCCGTCTGGCGCTGTTAGTGTGCCGTTGTACTCAATGTCTCCCGATATGTCAGGCACACCACAGTCTGAAAACCTTCCATACCATGCTGGTCATGCGTCAACGGGACCAATGCCCTACTCGCCCGCCGTGCCCCCGTCGGCTTCATACCAAGCTGAACATGTACATAAACCCCCACAATACCCATCAAACTCCCCTCACCTAGTTACATCAGGGACACTCCCGACTCCAATTGCCGCTCAACCTCCCGGAGGAAGCGGTGGTGGGCCAAGCCACGTCCGACGCGCATCTGCGTCCGAAACCAAGTCACCAACCGCAGTAAGACAATCACCGCTTGCCCTAGCCTCCATCACGTCTCCATACAACCCCGATACGCAGTCAAAAAACTGCCGCGCGCAGACGCTCAATTCGCCGGGCGTGCGTCTGCGCCTAGTTCTTCTTCGAGACGAATGGAAAGGCCTGGCAACGCCGCACTACGACACCCGTCGACGGCGACGGAACACCCACACGTGTCAACGACGAACGTCCCGGAAGTTGCCATGGAAGGGCCGTCAGGCCCCCCTCCCATGGCTCTCCATTTACCCGGACCTTCACCTCGGGGGCGATACGGAGACTCGCCAAGCCAATCGGCACTTGATTCCGCCCGTGATATGAGAGAGGGCAGACACGGCCCTTCTACAGAGCGCTAACGGGATACAAGTTCTATACCGAGTGACCCGTCGAAACCAGCATAGCGTGGGTGGAAATGATCCTATCAATTCAGTCGTGCGCGAGTTCCGAATGATCCGAGCTCTTCACACTGCCCACCGCTTGCGATACGGGTCACTACAAACATTTCTGTCTTCCATTCGCTTTCTCGGACATGGATTTCCTGACATGTGTTCCTTCCTTCATAGCCACACTCCTACTCCTTTCGAGTATAATTCCTTTGTGACGCATTTACGACATGTAGCATTCTGTCCATTACCAAAGATCGTCCTGTCATAGCTACATTATCCACCGATCATCTCAGCTGAGTACTAGATAATTCACGAGCATCCCAACGGTCGTCTAGCATGATTTCTAGAAAATGAGCATTCTACTCCCAAACCAGCTTTCCCCGATCGTCCACGGCGGCTTGCATACCGCCGCTCGGTTGCTTTCCGCCTCCCTGCCGAGATTGCTCGATGATCCGGAGACGCTCCAACTCGCGCTTGTGCTTAGCGAGTCCCTGTAACCGTGTTTCCTCGGCTTCTGCCTTTGCAACTTTGGCAAGCTCCCGCTTGCGTGCGTTTTGTCGTTGCTTCTTGGTCATAGTTTCCGGCGGCGCCGGTGCGTGTGATGTAGAAGTGGAAGCCGCCGCCGCCGTTGTGGTCGTTTGTAAAGGTCCTGATTTTGTGTCGGTGAGAACGCCAAAGAAGAGGATGGAAACATGATTACGAGTACGATTCCGACTCTTGACCATACCCCATTCTCCATCGTCCTCTTCATCGGCATCGTGGACGAGCACGCTATCTTCCACGACGTCTCCATAGTCTTCCCATGAGAAGCCTGGGACAGGTGTCTCGTCTGCGCGAGGCTGAACCCGCATGACACGTGCCAGGGTAGGGACGTCAGACTTTTCCAGCATGCTGAGAAGAAAATAATAATTTCGAGATCAGCACCCGCACCAGTCAGAAACATGCAAAGAATTCTCATCGATGTGAGGGAGGTAAAAAGTGAGTAATAACAACACCGACCGAACAGCGAACGAATAAGCCAGAATATCAAAAAGGAAACGTACTCGTCGACGTCCGTTGTCTTCGGTCTCGGAATGAGTTTCTCGGCGAGAGTGCGCTGCGCCAGGCCTGCACGTGCTTCGCGCATGTCCATCGTGACGTTGTCCATACGTTCCGCTACAGGCGAATCGCTCGCCGTCGAGGCCAGATCGCTGCTCGTCATGTCTATCGTGTCCGCAAGCCCCCGTGCCTGGTCCTCTAGAGACTTGGACATTCTGAGACGACGATTCACGTGCGTCCACGAACTGTCCGTATCGAACGACAGCGAAGGGCGGATCCCGCGGGACAGAGGGTGAGACTGGGACGGCAGTGCAAGATGCTTGCCCTTTCCCATCCCACGGGAGGAGCCCAATGGTGCGTCGCCAGACACGGACGGCGAGAGAGACGCAGAAGCGTCGGTGCTATCGCCTGAGCGCGGTCCATGCACGGCAGCACGCACGACGTCGGCCTCCTTGCCCGTCTCTGATCCCGCCTCCCTGTCCTCGTCGGCATCTTTACTCTTACCCTTTCCCTGCTGCTGTTTCTGTTTCTTTGCCTTTTTCTTCCTCTGGGTCTTGGCGTTGGTGCTTTGCTCGGCCGTCATTCCAGCTGGCGAACTCACATCGGCACTGGCGTTCCCAAAGTCCCCCGGTACGACCTGTGGCAACGGGATGGATGATGCCTTGTCTCCGCCTCCTTTCGTTTCCCCTCTACCTCTGCCTTCGACCTGGCCCACAGAGCCCTCGTCCATAGTCTCCCCCTGCCCTTCTCCCTCCCCTGCACTCAACCCCTTACCCTTACCCTTGCCCCTCCTCCGCCTCCTCCCCTTTCCCATGGCAGACCCACCCCGAGCATCCTCGGCACTCTTCTCACCCTCTCCGCTCCCGTTCCCACTCTGAGGCGCAGCACGGGTATGGCTATGGGCATGAACGTGGGTATTGGCGTGCGCCTGTGCACGTGTCTCCTCTGACCCCGGGACGCCAGCACCACCGCTCAACAGCTGCCCTAGTCGGGTATAGTTGAACGCATAGACGGCGCCCAGAGAGAGACCGGCGACGAACAGGCCCGCCATCGTCGGCGACAAGACGTCTGAGGCGTCGGTCGTCATTGCTAGGTGTTGGGTATCGATGTTTGGATGCGAGTGTACGAGCGAGGTGGTGGTGGGTTCGCTGGTTCGCTGGTCGTCGCGCAACTGTGAATCAGAGTGTGTTGCTCTTGTCCTGTCGTGCTCGGTTCGTGAGACACCTGACGTGGACTTGCTGCGACGCGTAAACACGTGCAAACAACGCGCTCACATGGGTATAAAATTAAAATTAAAATCGAAAAGAAACGATTCGTCATAAATTACGCTTATTTTATCCCAAATACCGAGTAGTATCTCTCAACATATATCACAAAGCACGTCATAACTAGCCCAAAGAAAAAGAATAGTACAGAAAGGAAAAAAAAAATAACAACAGAGAAAGACATTAGACAGCCTCGTTCTTTGGAATAGCGTACTGTGGCAACGAGAAAACGAGAGGAATCGGACAAGCATCGATGTAAAAGAGATAGGTGTCGCACTCTCCGGCCGTGCGTGAGATGGTTGAAATGTACAAAAGTAAAATGATAGATCAATGTGACGATGACGATGTGAATAAGACTGTGGGCTGTGAATGTATGAATAGGACGTTGAATCGTAGAAAAAGGAAAGAGGGCCGTAAGTCGAGAAAAGGAAAGTAATTCGTCAGCTCCAATCAAACAAGGACACGTCAAACCTCGGAGTGGGTAACCTCGGAGTGCGTTGAAAGCCGCATGTTGTCTGACATGAGCTCCGCCGCACCATTCATATGTAATGTCCCACCCGCCCTGTCGCTCCGCGCCAACAAGTCGTTCCAAATGTCCGTCTTTTCCCGCTCGCTCAACGGGGGTCTGCGCCGCGCGTCGAGCTCGCGGAACGTGAGCTGCGTCCGAGTGTGTGCAGATGCGTCTCGATTTCGGTCTCGGTCTCGTCGTTGTGACTGTGCAGGTTCGGTGGAGTCGACTCGCGCAGTCATGTCGCTTTGCCCGCTTGGCATTCGATCTATTTGTCGTACGCCCCCGATCCCGACCCCACCGTCCAGCTTGACCACCATCGAATGCGAAGGGGAACTTGCCACGCTACCGCCACGTGCCGAATTCCTCGCCGATGGTCTTGGAGGTGGTGACAGCGACACGATCCCATCCGCCATCCGCGACTGTCTGGCTACCGGGTTTTGAGATGACGCGTGCGGACTTCCACAAAGAGATGGGGTGGTAGAACAGGGTCTTGAGGAACCAGACGAGGGTGCTTCCCCAGAGCACGTCTGGCGACGTGGCGAAGGCAAAGGATGATCATCCTCGGCGTTTTCCACTGTCCTCAGACCGGAGGGAACAGACATCGACCGACGGGGAGATCGCGACACGGGCAGTGATGACGCGTTTGTTTCATCACTTTCGACCTGGTCATCAGCTAAACGTAGCTGCTCGAGGGGTGCGATGATATGTTGGTCCAGCATCGCCTCTGGTGCACGGGGTACCACCACAGCTTCACCATAAGAGGACACCGAGGAGCGTGGCGAATGAGATTTTTGGAAGAATCGCGCAGAGGCGACATCAGATGAGATTGGCGAAGAGGAGGAGGTCGCCACGCTTGGTCGAGCGACAACGATACTGCTGAGTGCTGTGGGACTTGAGTCCTCATCGTGCAAAGAGAAGGACGGCTGGCGGCGTGACGTCGACAGGGGGTCGTTGTTGCGTTCGCCTTGACCTATCTTCGTTAGGAGCTCTCTGGGAATGGCGGGGACGGGCGGAACCGCCTTGTCTGACTGGAATCGATCCTTTAGACCGCCTGTACTAATCCGCCGCATCAGCCGCCACAGTTTTGGACCCTCACTCTTGTCCCCCTTGGACGCGGACCGTGCATGATTTGCCGATGGACTCGCCCATGCGCCGTCCACTGGATTCGACACGCCATCCACGGATCGTCCAGTAGGCCGCAGGTTCGACTTGTCATGTCCCCAGATGTCCTGGAGGCTAGGCCGCCCTTTCGAGTGACCTTTATCACGCAAAGGCGAGTCCTCGGTCACTACTCCCCCTCCTTTGACCTTTCGCCAACGACTGGAAAGCTTGCGTGCAAGACTGCGGCCACCCGGATCGGACATGGACGGCTGGTGTGAGAGCGTGGGCTGTGAAGATGTGAAGATGCGGTGGTCCGTTTCGAGTCCACCGCACCGATCATCTGGACTACCCGCTGGCACACGACGCTCCGACGAGGAGCCAAAGACGGTGTAATATGGGGTTGGGGAATGCTCCAGGTGATCACGATTATCGTGACCATCGTGGGATGCGGTCGAGCTCATTCGGTCGTCGATCGATAGCTTGGGAGGGCTAGGCACATCGTCACGATGAAGTTTCTGTTGTTTATAGGCCTCGACGACGGCACCAGCCGGGGTCAGAGGGAAAGAGACCCCAACCTGGCGAGATATGCCATCTTTGGGTGGTAGATGGGGATGGTATCCATCGCCCTCGTTTGGGCGTAGAGTACTCATGCCACGCTCACGTCCTTTGAAGAGCTTGGCAGAGCCGCTCGGACGGCGTCTCAACACGTTACGCGTTTTAGAATCCCTTCCGCGAACGGGGAATACGTTTCGAAGCGAGACATCGACACTCTCTTGGTTGGTTGGATCACCAGTGCTGGTTCTGGCATTGAAGATTTTGGCAGCCGCTTCGCTCGCATATCGACGATGTGCATCTATGGGGGAATTAGGAGCGCAACCAGGGCTGGGTATGGCAGGAGCAACGCTACCCGAGATCTCCAGATCGGGCGGACGTGATTTCCGAGGTGTCGTGGACCACTTGCCGGCGGCGACAGGAACATGAAACGAACTGGTGGACGGTTCGCTTTCCGGGGGCGTGGTAGTGGCTGAGTTGAAGGAAAGGCGGGAAGGCGATGGGACAGCATGTCTAGAGAAGATGTTTTTTATGCTCACAGTGAGTCGTGAGTGGGATCGGGTGTGGTGGTCGGCTGGACTGCCATCAGCGCTAGTGGCAGTTGCGAACATCAACGGAGAACTGGGGGCGGTCACCGGGCGACCTGAGAAGTGAAGTGAAGGACGTTTATGAGGAAGGTGTGGGGACGACGATTGGGGGTCTGATTCGGTTGGGGATCGGGACCACGCTCGGGCGACGGGGTTGGATGCGCGGGAGGACGTAGATCCATGTATGGCAGAATATGCGGAAGAGGGACCGGGGATCAACATGCCAAACTCGGATCGACATTTTGAATCCGCGGGGGGTACTGACTCGGACGTTGCGGAGGAGAGGGATCCGGGGAAAAGACTGCTGTACCCGGTGGAGGGAGAGGTCATGGGCGTAGACTGGGCACTGGTGTGAGAGACGTGTGTGGGGAATGACGGGGTCGGTAGATCGTCGTGTTGTGAATATGTGGAGTCCAACGACTGAGAAGACGTGCTGAGATCGTGGACATGACAGCGCTGGAACAATCTGCGTGGGTTGTCTTTGGTGGAGGATTGGTCGTCGGTGGAGCATGATGCGCTGCGTTGGCGGGGACTCGAGGGTGGAAACATGATCTGAGGGAAGAGGCGAGTGAACGGGTGCAAAAAGGGAGACAAGTCAGGTGGCAGAATGACGTTGAAAATGCGCAGACCCTAGAAACGGATGACCAACAGTCGCCTGCATGACTGAGAAGACGGAACGCGAGCGGATGGAAAGCGGGGACGTACATGATACTCGGTTCTTTGATGGACGATCTGCCGATGGAGACAAAAGAGAGAAGAAAAGGGGGACAGGGTCTGATTCTCGAGGAACTCGAGGCCAAAACTACACAAACAAAGATACAACAGAGTACGTAGTGGGCGCGCCGGGAGACGAAATAGAGTTAGTTCCGGAGGCGAGTGATCGGGGTCAGAGTGGGTTGCAGGCTGGAGAGGAGCGGCGCACCCTGGATGGTAAAGGAGAAGCATCTCCTTTAGAAGGGCTGGATCGGTCCATTCCTCGCTTCCCGGTCTCTTCAAAGGTTCGGTCATGTCCAGCCCTCCTCAGCCCCTCTCGACCCGCCATGTTCAACGATATCCCCGTCGACGTCTCCCCAGACCATCCCATCCACCACCAGCCAACGATTGGTCTCATCGGCATGGGCGCCATGGGCTCCATGTACGCCAAGCATCTCTCCAACGCCGGCTGGAAAAAGTACTCTCCCTCTTTCCCATCCGCTCACGCCAAGCTCACGTTCCCATCCCCAAAGAATCAGCGTCTGTGATCTTCCCGAAAGATACGACGCGTTACAGCGCACGTACAAGGGTACTCCCATCATATATCCGTGGCGACCAGGCGTTCTCATTCTCACGATCTCTCTGTTCAGACGTCCCCGGAATCACTGTCCACGCTGATGGACATGCCGTCTCTCGCATCTCGGACTTTATCATGTACTCCGTGGAAGCAGAGTTTATCGATCGCGTCGTACAACAATACGGTCCCTGTACGTCCTTCCTCGCTTTCTACCCTCGCTTGTCATGTGACCCCTCCCTTGCACGCGAGTTTAGCAACAAAGGTTGGCGCCATCGTCGCCGGACAGACGTCTGTCAAAGCCCCGGAAAGAGCTGCCTTTGATGCCTATCTCCCAAAAGATGTTCACATCGTCTCGTTGCACTCCCTCCACGGACCTACCGTTTCCCCGGTTGGCCAGCCGTTGGTGCGTCCTTGGTTACCGCGCCGGTCGCTCCTTTCATTTACCCTAATCCACTCACGTCATCTGTCGCCTAGGTCATCATCAAGCACCGTGCTCCAGACGACTGCGTCAGGTTCGTCGAGAGCATATTCAAGTGCTTCAGATCGCGTTATGTCTACCTCACCTACGAGGACCACGACCTTGTTACCGCCAATGTTCAGGCGGTCACTCACGCTGCTTTCCTCACGTATGTCGCCTCCCCTCCTTCGCAACTGGCACGTGCTCATCGCTCTCACGCTAGTATGGGTACAGCATGGGCTTCGCAAAATTCGTACCCCTGGGAACATGGCCAGTACGTCGGGGGTATCGAAACCGTAAAGGTCAACATCATGCTTCGGATCTATTCCAACAAATGGCACGTCTACGCCGGCCTTGCCATCCTAAACCCCTCGGCCAAGATCCAAATCGATACTTATGCCTCCAGCGCCACCGACCTATATAAACTAATGCTCGCTGGAGATCATGCTGGCCTCCGCCGGCGCGTCTACGCAGCCCGCGAAAAGGTCTTTGGAGTCAAGGAAACAGAGGACGGCGGATCGACGCCCATTTTCCTGACCGAGGACGTACTGGACCAGTTTACCATAGGAGGAAGCCCCAAGCGCGGTTCGTCCTCGCCTACGGGGACCACTGCACCGAAAACCAACTCTCATCTCGCACTCCTCGCGATGGTGGACTGTTGGGCCCGTCTCTCGATCCAACCATTTGACCACCTCGCGCTCGCGGCAACGCCCGTGTTTCGGATGTGGATTGGCGTCGCAGAGTACCTCTTTCGTTTCGTGGTACCTCTGGACGCAGCACTTCACACTGCGGTTTACGAAGTAACGCATCGATCGGATGACCTGGAGTTTGTCGTTGCAGCCCGCGGTTGGAGTCAGTGTGTTGCCTTTGGCGACTTTGAGTTGTACAAGGACAGGTTTATGCGGACCGCCGAGTTCTTCGAATCGAGATTCGAGGAGGCGAACAAGATTGGTGGCGCGATGATCAAGGCGATTGTCGAGAGTAACAATACCACGTCCAAGTAGCTCTCGAGAGCGACCGAAACTTTTATTGTGTACCCCTGTGTAACATAGAGCCCACGTGACACAACCCATCTGGAGTTGTCAGTGTCAACTTTTCTTGTTGCCACCCATGCCATGCCTTCTGACAGTGTCCCCTCCTCTTCGGTAACACATCCGTTCCAAAATGCGACCAGTCTTTTAGTCGTCATTCCAGACAGGATCAATGTCGAGGAGGAGTCCCGCTTTTATGACGAACTCTGTGACGTGCGTATATATGCGCCGGATTGAAATGTTTCAGGGAAGACCGCCGGCTGACACCTCTGGACCCTGGACTGCAGGAACCAGACGGCCACGCCTCGATTCATCACCCCCAAGGCCCACCCTCTGTATTTTCGCATGACATATGGCTAGGCGATAGTTCGGGCGAGAGCCGTACGTTTGCGAGGGCCGTCCAGATCAGCGGCTGGACCCACGTCGGCGATAAACTCGGTGGCGCGTACGTCGGTATGTCATCTTTTTCACGCCATCCATTGGTACAGGGGGTATTGAACGCACGAACAGTGTACGATTGCGTCATACGCACGAAAGAGGTGTGTCGCCACGCTCCCTCGAGCCGACCTCGGTTCATTTTTTTCGACAGAACACGATGATACACGCACACAAGCGGTACAGCGCTTTCGTCCAGCTCTATCGAGCGCTTCGGCAGAGTCTACCCGTGCGTTCCTTGATCTCTCTTTTTTTTAAAAACTCGCCGACACGCCGTGTACAGCCCCACCAACAACACTTTGTCCCCACACTCCCCCCAAAGTCGCCTTTTTCGCGCTACCGACCAGCGTTTCTTGACCACCGACGACGACAGCTGGAGTATTGGCTCTCGGCCGTACTGTTGCATCCAGACATCGGGGCGTGTCAGGTGGTGAGGTGGTGGGTCATGGATTGAGCGGAGCGACCATTTGGCTTCCATTGGACTTGGATGGTTTTTTATTGCTTTCTTATTTCCTGTTGTGTCATGTGGACTTGTTCGTTTTATGTCTTTATCGTACACTACTATGGGACCGTATGGTGATCGCGCGTCGTGTATCTGTACACCTTGGCTTGATGAACTCGGTGAGTTGTGGTATGATTCATTACATAATGGCATCGATCTCACAATGGACTGCTGTGCCTAGAGGACACGTCAGTATTCCAAGAGTGCCATGAATCATGATGCGGTGGCGAGGACCTTTCGGAACGCCTAGGCTTCGGGCTATCTCATCCCATCTAACGGAACAGAACGGGTACTTGCGATCACACCATCTTCCCCTCATTACTGATAACTAGTAACCTATGATCGGGATTCGGTAGGCGTCATTCTCTTTGGATCTCAAGGTTTTCGGCGGTATCAGTATCACTTGCCACACACCGTCACTGTCGGTCTCCCCGCGTCGAATGTTGAACGCTGAAACGCGCCCTTGGTATGGTTTCGGAGCACGACACCGTTTGTCTCCGAGACGTCGCTTATCACAATGTCGTTCGTCGCCCTGACGAGTCCGAACGTCACGTCATGCATCCTGGGGGACTGACAGGTCCTCATATGCACCTCCCGAAAAGGGTAGCGTCGGACGGGGTGGCATATCCAGAACGGGCTGATTTGATCCCGCCCTGTCATCGGCTTGATGCGTGGTTTGACTCGCTGCAACCCAGATGGCCTATCACGTCATTCGTCGTTCCGACGAGTCCGGACGTCCGCGTCATGGGGGGTAGGCGTAGTCGTGATCGCACGTCCGTCCTGGGTTGTTACTTTTCACGGATCACATCGCCGTACCCCCTTTTTTTTCCAGCAAACAATGGGTACTAGTACTGTTATGGATGAGGCACGCTGGCGTACAGCCATTTGACAGGCTAAATGAAGATAAGCGTTCTCGGGTGTCGTTGCCGTCAAGCCTTCGTCCCAATGGAGAGCATGTACATACATACACGTCGATTAGGGTTCTGGGGCAAACTTTTTTGTTTCCGCGCCCCAACGTGAGAAAGGGGCTTCGACCCGAGGCAGAGCAACTCGCGTCGCATGACGAATAGTCCATACGACGCCGTCGATTCGACAGGGTTCGCGCTGCCGAACGCCACACATAATGACACGTTGGGCATGAAAAGTAGACCCAAGTATGTGTATGTGGACAGGCTGTACCGCACGATACGCTGCGGACGCGTCGTCGTCAACGTACAGCATCTTATTAGTTACCACCGCAGTAGCGTGTCAACGACCGTGAGCGGTACTCTGACGAAATACTATCAGTGAATGCATTTATCTGAGTTTTGCTATTCAATTCTATTCAATCACAGTACCCAGACCTTACCAAGTCACAGATGACGGACCAACGCACCGTCCTCCCTAGTATTCGGGGCTCCGGATAGGGTCGAAGTGACCGTCGAGCGCTTGCTTGATCGCCGATCAATCATAGAGGTCGACCCTCGCAGTTGTAACGTCGTTCCTGTTTCACTGCAATCATTTCGGCCCTGCACTTCAGGTACTTGTGAACAAGCCAGCTTGTTCGGCTGTTAAATAAAACACGCACGCAGGCCTAACCCTGTGCTGCGTCTAACGGAACCGCTTTCCCCCTTACTAATGGTGCAGATGTCGTGATGGGTACCATGAGAGTCCGAAGGTGGGCTGCGTTTCGCTTGGGGTTTCGGGCGTGTCCGAGTGCAGCGGATAGCAATGCGTTGTGTAACCATTCCTTCTGTTGGACCAAGATGAGAGAGTCACGGGGACAGCATTGAATAGGTTCAAATGAAAGGGTCTTGGATACCCGCAACTGCGGATACACCGCCCGACCGGCGAACGGATAAGCTTGAGGTGGGTCTTGCAGACTGTGCGAGACGACAAGCAATGGACACGGCTCGGAGACTGCTTACACTGGGTATGTATTGAAAGTCCTATCAGGTTTCATTCTTCGTGAGACGTGGTTACATAGCGACGGAGGGTCGTCGCAATGCCATGACGACATCAGAATCCACAGTAGATGCACGTTGTCCGAGGAGAAAAACGATATTAGTAAATGGAACAAGTAAGCGGACAGGGTGAGGACACAGAGACAGAATGTTAGGGCACCAGGGTCATACACGATGAGAACTGTAGGATCGTGAGGTACCCCGGAGAACCCGTGTTGTTGTTAGGATAAGCGCGTGTGACAGTGGCAATGTCTTGACGCGGATCCTGTGGTCGTCGTGGCGCAGGAGAAGGAACTTGAATACATACGCCCCTTAAAGAGCGGTCCTTCGGGAACCCCCACCTGAAACCCTTCGCGGGACGTTGGCTGGCTGAAACGCAGAACCACCTTCAGGATAGCGGCATCAATCAGTTCGTCGCTCGTGCACAGAGACGCATGGAACCAGCCTCCAGTTTTGCATATGACCCAAAGCAGACTGTCTTCGATTCCTGACACCGTCAACGTGGAAACGTTGCGGTCTCTCAAAAACCTACCATGTGATTTGAATGGGGTGTCTGCGTCTTGCGTCTTGTCGTCCAAGTACCGCCTCAGTAACCATCAGGAGCCAAGTGGTACAGTCGTTCATTTCCGCCGTCCATCTGTATGACAATGACAGGCACTATCTCCCCATGATTCGACGTGGTTTCCATGATGTCGACCAAGAGAACTTATTAATAGGTTTAGGATGTTCAATGCACCGTTTACATCTGCAACACTAGTGAATGCCACTGTCAGTTACAAGGAAACAATCATTCAAACCATAACCTACGCATGTTCTGCAAACAAGAAGTGACGGGCTAGATGAGGTCCTTGGGAAGAACGAGGACAGTATCCACGGTCCGATTGTCCGAGATGTCTGTTCAACCTACATGGAGTTAATAGAGAATGGCAAACAATAGGCCCTCGGAAAACGGCGAAAGCAATAGATCATCTTCGCGTACACATGACCCTGATGGAAGGCCAGGCTTGCCATCGTTACCTACGAACGCTCGGGGATCATAGCATGGTGCATTTCCAATGTCGCAGTACATCTAACCGATAACTCGCCAGAATCACCAAGAAGAAGATAGATTACAACGCATCCTGATGGGTTCATATAGAATGGCGCAATTACCGTTATGAGCGTCATGAGGTCAAGTATCAAACTCCCCAGTCCGCCAGATTTCGAGTCTAAGTTGGATTCCTTGAACATTTTAGCAGCGGCAACTTTAGTGACTCGGAGATAGGGAAGAGAAGGTATGGCTTCGCTTTACCTCATGCTGTAAAAGGAACGGAGATGCATATTCAAGGGATGCACTCGCTGCTATTGGTCGAAATCCAAGGACGACAGAAGAGCGCGATGCATGTATGACCAACTCTCCCACGCAGTGTACATCAGAGGCGGAATATTTCAGGAGATCCTCAAAAATGGGATCAAGACAACCCTACGTAACGCGCCGAGCAAAGGTCATCGACTCACAGCTTCCTTAAGTTTCCAGTCAAGGTCGACTGGTCGGAGAAGGCTGTTAACTACGGTATCATAGACGACAGCGGAACGGGATGTAGAATATGCTGATCAAATTCGACTAGAAGAACATTTGATAAAATGTTATCCAACATCACTAGCAGAGCTCTGCTTGCCAGACAACCTAGTATAGGTACGAAGCGGAACATCCTGCCCCAAGTCCTGTTCTTCAGAGGCCCCCGCTCTGAACACGAGTTCGTCCTGTGTTGCAAGTACTGTATTCGAGCAATCTGCAATTGGACCACTTGGAATGGGTGGAATACGATATCGACCAGTTAGCCCTACTTGCACGACTATCAAAAATGGTGTCAATGCCTGGAAAAATGAAGGGATTCAGTGTGATAGCTGAAGGAATGTTGGGTTGACACGTACAGCCACTTGAGAAGCGACGTCTATTATGGTAAACGAGAGGGGGTTATTCGAAGCATAGAGTCCGAGTATCGAGATATTGATAGCCAATAAAATGGCACCAGATTCCACAATGACGTATATCGAGAACGCATATTGAGTGGGCCGGATCGTCATCGAGGGAGAAGTTACTTTCCGACCCATCCACCAGAGGCGCCCCGCAATCGCTACCGTGACGGACAAATTGAGAATCATGTCGAGCACCCATGCGGATTCGATGAGGCTAGACACTAATGCACCGTGCAAGTTAACGTTCGGGGCCGTAGATAGGGTTGAGATTGCAAAAAGGATAGCTGGCGTGATATTGGTGAGTATGTTATGCAACGTGGGGAGTTCACGAACCCGTAAGACTGACTGCTAGTGTAGTCTACGAGACATTTTTCAGTAAAAGTCATTGTCACAGGTCATCTTGGTGATCTGCTGCTTACGGGAATGACAGCAACCTTCCAATTGCAAAAGAAGACCACATAGAGTCGCCAAATCTCATTGACGAGCGTGCATCTCAGTACCCACATCGTTGCAGCCATATCGAACTTACTAAAATGCTATATTGAGCAAGAACCTTTTTGTTCCCTTGAGCATTACTTTCGTACACTAATATACAAAAGCCACGTACCAAGGTGTCATATAAATAGCGCTTAAGTATGGTCATTGGGTTAGTGTTGTCCAGCCAATATGTGGTGGAGTAGCTGGGTACATCAGCTGGCACATAGACGAACGCCTCGAGCAGTTGTCGTAGAGATGCCCCGACATGAATAGTGCATAGGAGAAAAAGTAAGGTAGACAGCGCTATGAGCACCCTGTCAATTGTGTAGGTTCAATAACCTACAGTCATTTGGGACATGACTACACCTACCAAGATAGAGTGGCAGTCTTGCCTCTACGCAAGAAAATAAACATGCAGAGTCCGTACATGACGCAGCTACGAACTCATTCATACTATCTAAATGGTTTGCTGCAAGATTCAAACTTACTTGATGCCTGCGAGTATTGCATCAGCATGACATATGCAACAAAAACAACACGAGACTACCATACAGCACTGTCTCAATCCATATGCAGATCACAGATAGCTTGGCCATAGGAGGAAGAGCAGTACGACTTGTCGTCATCTTGTCCGGACCAATGGCGCGGGAATGCGAGTATGGGTCTATATAACATGCTGCGGAAATACGTAGGCCTCGTTGGAGCACTTGCTGTGTCATGATGGAGCGGACCTCGGCTTGAGGTCTCCTTGCTTGTGCGTGGCAACCAACTGGCAGCGCTAATCCATCTAGCGTGACACTGCGTTGCGATCATGTTCGGATTAGCGCGTCCTCACCATATTACATATGTTCTGTAAATGGTGGAGAACAGGATCGGACGACTGGGCATTTAACAAGGAAGGTTGGTCAACAGTATGTTATGATGCCTTCTTCCAGAACTGGTGGCGACGGCACAGCAGGAAGCTAGGTTAAACGTTTGGAACGCACGAGAGGTATATAGTAAGGGAGAGGACTTACAGATAGTTTGTGTCTGAAAGGCACGTGATCTTGCATTTGGCGCGAAACGTCTTGTGATGTTGATACGTACCTCGTGGCATCATTATGTAAATTTAGCAACCCGCAACCTGCCATCATGCCCACTTCCAAGTTAGCCCAAAGGGTTTCCTTATGAACACCGGGCGGCCGTCTTGGCACGGTAAACATGAACCGGTTTCATCAGGTTCCTGGCTTGAGTTTGGAAAATTTGGAAGTCGGGACTTCGGTTGTCCGTGACAGATTGGGCGAAATGTGAGGCCATAGTAAACGGCTGCACGCAATGATGTCTCGTCTGGATATCAACAGGTGGGTGTAACATATTTGCAAAGGCGGCCATCGTGACTATCCACGCCTGACCACAAGTTCCATTGAGTGGTTTTATCGTGAATGTACTACGTATTCCCCCGCTGAAATCGTCAGAAACTTGATGACCTTTCCTGGGGTGAAAACTTTGGGTGCTAACTGGTTCTACATGAACATTACCACGATCTAGTTGCTTTTTTACCGCAAAAACTGTTTGGACAGCATGGGGCACATCCCAATGGAAGTCAACAAACATCTCATGGACTTCTTCACCCCTTTTTTTTAAAAAAAAATACCGTGTTTATTGTCCTTGAGGCCGTGCCCCTTGTTGGACAGTACATGCGGGTGGATTCTTCATCCCTCATGCGAAATAAGGCCCGAAATTTAAATGCTATTTGTTCTACAGTCCCAGCGATCCATGCCATCCTTACGAGCAGCCGTGGCAGTGGACGATGGCGTTGTAGTCGCACGTGGGAATCACATGAAGTGTCCAAGTCGTCTCCATTTTTCCGCTTTGAACTAAACGTCACGGAACCAGCATGCCATTATTTGCTATATTGGTGAGCATTTTGTCGCGCTGGAGTGACATTTAAACAGCTGGTATGGGTCCTTTTCGTAAGCCCATTGGGATACACATCACGTGCACTACAGTATATATCTTGCCGCACCGCATAGATGTAGCATAGTCGCCCCTTGTCTTCGTACCTCGTAGTCGCCCATAGAGATCGTGGTCCAGTTTTGTTCCGCCCGATCCCTCAGTGTTCCCGCCATTAGCCACAGTGGGCTTCCACTTTTCTTGCATTTTATTACCACAACGTTTCGCTGTACCCGTTTGGGCCCAGCTACGCCTACCAGCAGAGTATGATATAAATGTGCCAACCATGTTATTAGCTTCTGTGCTGCAATATTTTCGTGACGAAATGAACCTGAATTAGATTGATAGACACATGAGCTGGAGATCAATCACTACAGCTGAAACAAGGGCCAGTCATGCCAGGATCTAACGGATCGTCAGGGGGCAGCCGGTAAACCTCTCTAAGGTGTATGGGGTGAGAGACATGTGTCAGAGGCGACCAGGTTTGCAATGAGTATGGGTCCATGCAGCGATGAGAGAGATGATCAGCCACATGTGACTCTACAAGGATAGATTGCAATTGAGAAATGGAATATAGGGAAGCCTGCCCATAAGATTATTTAATGGCATAAATTTAGACATTAGCACCGAGCATAAGACTCGGCGAGCGAGACTGTCTGATATCTAGAAGGTCCTGCCCTGAGTCTCGAGGAATTCCTGCTTGAAACGTGCTTGCATGCTGCACTTTAGATGTCGTTTTCGATGAAGCACCTATTGAAGAATGATGTCGGGCAGTTTGCCCAACCTGCACGACAATCAGGAGTGGTGTCAATACCTGCCAAAGCAATGGAATTCGATGCATGTAAGAGAACAAACGAAGGTGGACACTCACACCCAGCTGAGAAGCAACGTCCATGCCGAACAATGCAATGGGGTTGTTCGATGCGAAGAGTGCAAGGACGACGGCATTGGTAACCGCAGAGATAGCACCTGATTCGACAACAATATATATTGAGGAAGCGAATCGATTAGTTGATGTGGCCGTCAAAGCCATCCTCCGGCCCATTCGCCAGAGGCGTACCACAATCCCCCCAGTGACAGTTGCGTTGAGTGAGAATCCAAACACCCATGCTGATATAATGAGAGAGGTCATTCTTGGATTATACAAGCCGTCGGTCGGGAACACAGATACGGCCGAGGCTGCAAAAGCGGAAGCTAACAAGACATCAGCGAGAATGCCAAATACACCTGGAGCCACGGACCGACGCAACCGGCTGCTAATATGATCTGTAAGACAAGCTCAGCAGATGTCGCAGATGACCTTGATGGTGATTGCATACAGGAAATATGATAACCCTCCAATCACACATGAACACCACATATAATCGCCAAATCTCACAGGTATCGAGTGTGTATCTCAGTACCCAGATCATTGCGTCCACAGTTTACTCACTAGGATAAAGTCTTGGGCAAGCACCTTTATTGGTTGAATGAGGATAACTCCAGTACTCGTCTAGCACATAAGGATTACGCACCAGCGTGTCATATAGATTTCCCTTTAGCACGCGCGGCGTGGCGGCGAAGTTGAGCCAATATACCGTGGAGTAATCGGGTACATCAGCTGGCACGTATACAAATGCCTCGAGTAATTGTTGTAGAGATGCCCCGACATAAACAGTGCAGAGAAGGAAGAGTATGGTGGACATTATTACAAGTATCCTACCAATCATGATCAGTATCGAGCTTTCCGGTGGATATTTCACCTACCAACGCACGGGAGCGGTCTTGCCTCCACGCAAGAGAACGAACATGCACAGTCCGTACATGACACAGCTAGTACAAGTTCATTAACACCACTCAAAGGGCTCGTTTCAGTAGGTCGGGCTTACTTGACACCTGCGAGCACGAGTATAAGGTGGAGATATGCAGGAAAGGTGACACCAGACGTACCATATAACACAGTCTGAATCCATATCCCAATTATAGATATTTTGGTCATGGGTGGAATCGCAGTATTACTCGATGCCATCTTGTCCTGAGCGAAGGGATGTACATGAGGAGATGTTACTATATAGCATCCTGCAGAGATGCCGAGGGGGTAACCCATCCCCAACTGCTGTGTCATACTGGCCAAGTGTTCTTGTGAATGATTCGATCATCTGGCAGTGTTGATCTCCCCAAGGTAATCACCGCAATTTGATTACAGTCATCCACCGGCAGTTGCGACAACCCCGGCAGTTGCATCAATCCTAATTTACACTTCAATTCTCCTGCTGCAATAAACTTTGATTATATATAGTGCACATTGAATAATAGGCTAGATAGGTTGAATTCAGCCCAGCATTATGCTGCAGTTTTCTGATTGGTGAATACATGTCATTTTGAGACACTTCCTGTATTTTTTGAGTAGTGGTACAATTAATTCTAAAGTGGATACATGAGTTACATGCTAGTATATCAAGATAACATGTTCCAGGTATAGATCTAGCATTCTCAAGACATTGTGGCATGCCAGAAGGATGCCG
>JBBPKJ010000088.1:0-51923 GCA_038089195.1 Brasilioporus rufonigricans | reverse complement strand
ATTCACCCCAACTTGTTGCGAAATCGGCTGAGCCGCAACTTCATATCGCGATGGCATACGTACATATATACACGTCACTGAACAGAACCAGTGATTGCTTTCAGATAGTAAGTAATTACCTTGCAACTTACCTTGCAACTCTGACAAGGAAGCATTGTACATGATATGTTGTCGTTCCTGGTAGACCATCGAGTCGCTGTTGAAATGCACTGTTTGCTCATCCATTACACCATGCTTGTCATATTCCACTTTGTAGTAGTTGGATGTAGATTACGAATTACTGCAGTTCAATTGATCGGACAGCGATGCTGCTGAAGTTGCTGTCAGAGTGTTACTTGGGAGATCAAACTGATGTGATTTGATATGCATACGGTACACAACATGGGTAAGAACGTAGTTAAGAAAGACTAGGGGCTACCATAGATAGCTTGCCTCGAAGAACCAGAGGAACGTACCGCCGAAGGGACTCTTAGCTGCGGCTTGTTATCACTTTGATGTGTCTTCACCTGCTCTAGTACCAACCCCGTATCCAGGGGTTGCTCTCCACCGTTCCTCAACCTTGGTAGCTTGCCATCCTTCCCTTCCAGCCCGCTGATACGAGGTCCAGCCCCGACATCGTTTTGCAGGAGAGCGAGGGTACGATGCCTTGCCGCCTTCTCGTTCGTAGTCCCACCCCTGTCCTTCCCGCCCAGCCCAACGGTAAGCGGCCGAGCCTCGACGTCGCTTTGCAGGAGCTCCAATGTGCCATGTCTCGCCTTCTCATTTACGGCCCCACTCTCATCCTTCCTCTCCAGTTCGACGGCGTGAGGCGGAGGCCCGACGTTGCTTTGGGGGAGTCCCAAGGTGCCATGTTTTGCTGTCTTCTCGTTTGCAGCCCCACTCTCGCCCTTCCTCTCCGGCTCGACGGCACGAAGCCGAGGCTCTGCGTTGCTCTGCGGCGAGAGCGCGAAGGTGCTATGTTTTGCTGTCTTCTCGTTTGTAGCCCCACTCTCATCCTTCCTCTCCAGCTCGACGGCACGAAGCTCAGGGTCGGCGTTACTCTGCGGGAGCGCCAAGGTGCTGTGTTTGGCCGCCTTCTCGTCCGCGATCCAACTCTTCTCTGGCTCGACGACAGGAAGCCGAGTCTCAATATCATTCTGCGGGTGTGTCAACGGGAGATGTTTCGCCTTCTCGCTTACAACCCCACTCCTATCCTTCCTCCCCAACCCATCGGAACGAGATCCAACCCGGACGTCACCCCGCGCCAAGGTATGTTTTGCCTCCTCATTTGCACCCCTATTGTCATCCTCCCCCTCCTGCCCGGCGATACAAGACTCAACCTCAGCATCACTTTGCCTCACTTTGCCGTCCGCAGCTCCATTGTCGTCCTTCCCCTCCGGCCCAACGGTATGACGCCGAGCCTCGAGATCGTTCCGCGGGAGCACCGGCAAAGTCTTCTGTGATCTGATCCCGTGGATAGTGGCTTCACTGCGAGGAGTCGGGAGGTCGGTAGCGGGGCTTGGTGGCGTCGACGCCACGGGAGAATTGGCTGTATAATAACTCTGGACTGTTGGCGAAGATGTTGCGATAGTCTCGACGTCGCTCTGCAAGAACGCCGAGGAGGGATGGTTCGTTTTTCCGTCTGCAAGTCCACCCTTATCCTTCCTCTCCGGTACGACGGTAGGCGGCTGAGCTTCAACATCGTTCTGCGGGGACACTGACGTGGGACGTGTCCCTTTCCTGTCTACAACCTCGCCTTCATCCTTTCCCTCCGGTACATCGGCACTACGAGGCTCAGCCTCGGCCGCGTTGTTCTTCGCACCCTCATCCTCGACCTTTATGGCTGCTTGGTCAAACCCACCTTCCGCTTCCCTGTTCTCCGCCTTATCCGTGTCGTCTCTCTCCATCATGTCCGCGATTTTCCTCGCGGTCTCCGGGTCCAGTTTACAACGACGCGTCAATACCTTCATGACATCCTTCCGTTTCGGGCTCTTGCGCTTTTCGATGAAACTTCTCATCCCCTTCCCAAGCTTCGCGAACCAAGAGTGTCGTTCCAGTAGGAAAGCCTCGTTTTTGAGAGCGCACTGTTTTAGAAGCTCGCGTATTATCGTCTGCGACTTCACATACTTGTCGTCTTCCGGAGTTTCGTCTTGGACCGCTGTAATACAAGCATGACCATCACTCTTGATGCCGTAGTGTTCTATGTGCCCCCTGTTTCTGTCCCACCAATCCTCCATCTTCACTTCCCTCTCGAGGCCAGTGAAAACGAGCGCTATTGGTACCTTCGTATTGCAGAGACACTCGCAGAACAATCGGTAGTTGCTCTGTGTGGTCGCCGTGATTCTGCCTCCCCGCATGCAGAACAGCAAAAGGTGGATGCCGCCAGCAGCACCAAGCTTCACGATGAGCTCATACGCCCTTTCAATAGCTTTGAGGTAGCCGTTGACCCCCATCTGGGGTTCCTCTAGGCCGATTGTGTCGAAGATGGCAAAGTCCATGTTGTCGAAAGAGATATCGTAGCGAGTAGATTGCATCGTACAACCGTTCACATCCGATGAAACTCTTGCAACTTCTTTTCGAGCGATGAGGTTGATCACGGAGCTTTTCCCAACGCCAGTTTCGCCGAAAAGTACAACGTTGATGCTGCGAGGTTTCGCTGGCTGGGATGGATTCCCGCGAGATGGTGTATTTCCTGCATAAAGTACTTGTGAGTACTACCTGATCATGGTCGTTGTGGCGAATATTACCAGCCCTATGATCACTTTGAGCTTCACCGCTCCCAGCAAGCAAGTTCAAGGAGGAAGAACGGGAAAGGGTTCCGAAAGTACTGGATTGCTTCACAGAAGGCATTGGCCCATCTCCTTGAGTCGTCGTTGTAGGTACTGTCTGACGGAACGACAAGGGATGTGTCAATTTGGACTTCATCTAGAGTGAGGGCAACACAGTTGGCAAATATCAACGACGGTGACTACAACAATTCATGGGAATGAGTATCTCGTACCATTGAGAGAAATTGGTCTTTAATAGACGGATCTGAAGACATCGTCATGTAAAGAGAGATAACCTCAGTTCCTGCAGGAGGTCCTAGATGTTGGAGGGTCGGATGTGGGAGGTTGTTGCAAGGTCTCAAGGGCATTCAGCAGGCGCCAGTGCCTCTTGGCGAACCATGTGGCTTTGGGGGCATCGTGTTCACGATAGATAGCCATCAGGTGGACTATCTGAAACCAGTCACGCCCGGCTTGTCATGATACAGCAGGGTCACCGTAAGGTCTCCCTGGACCCTCAGACGATTTATTCTCCACGGACACACATCCCTGTCCTCGGGGGCAACGAAACTCGACACTTATGTGTGTCGGAATCAGCTCAGGATAGGATTGGTAAGGCCTACCTGGTGTTCTGCAACGTGTCATTCAGCGGCTCGGCGAATGAATCGCAGATTAAACGCCTCGTGGGGCAAGCAAGGCTAACTTCTTCCGGCCCTAACGCTGTTTGCTCTGCCAAAGCAAATGCCAATTTCCCGGCGGCACTGTTTCACCACTGCCTGGTGAGCATCCATACTTTGAACGTTGCTATAGATCAGGCTGCAGCCGTGGTTCTAGGTTCCGAGTTCGTGATGTGGCTCGAGTTTGAGAGCCTGGCGGCGATGCGAATCTCATCAAGGCATTTTCGATCAACATGCGGTCGCATTCTCAGCGCCGCCGGGAAATTGGAATGTGTCACAACCCATGTTCCAGATCCTTGTTCACCAACGTGTTGAGGACTAAAAATGTTTGAGCGTGCATGGTGTTGATGCTAAAGTCATCCATAAATTTCATCTGTGACCCTCCAATAAATCGCCGGACGTGAACCCAGTTCCTCGGATTTCCTCTTACTTGGAGACGTTGCGAACATCGGGAGTTTTATTCCGATGCCACGGACGGTCCGTGAGGTTTCGCAAATATTATCACTCGAGCGCGGTCTACTCACGTAACCTCGCTAGGAAGAACCGGGCCCCGCGCACAACGTGATCGTCTTTGGCGAATGTGGTGTAGGGAAGAGTTCTGTCATCAATCTCGTCGTCGACTCGCAGGTCGCAAAGACTTCTTCGGATGCGAACGCATGCACCACCCGCACACGTCCCTACAACGTGATCATTAACGGGAAGGAGTACAAATTATGGGACACGCCTGGTCTCGATGGAGGCTCTTTTGGATTGTTCCGTGCTGCCATTGCAGAAAGGAATCTGAAGACGTTCGTACGCAATCTTCTCAGAAAGCACGAACCGTCCCTCTTCATTTACTGCGTCCGCGCCTCCAGAGCCACACGGGCGTTGGTCCGGCACTATCAGATAGTACGCGGTGCGACTCGTGAGAGCCCCGTCACCATGGTCATCGTCGTAACCGGACTGGAGAATTCACGTGGAGAGATGGAGGATTGGTGGCACAGGAATGCCGCCGACCTTTCAAATTATGGCATGAATTTTGTTGATCACGCATGCATCACCTCCATTGACGACGATCCCCGCGACCTTGCACTCGCTCGCGCACGTCGAGCAACCTCACAAGGAGCTGTTCGGGACTTGATCTTTAGGAATTCCATTCCTCGCGAACAGTGCGAGGATACCCCGCAGCTCCCTGCGGAAAGACAAGACCATCTGGGTGGATGGTCTTGGGTTGTCTGGACGTATCTAGTCTCATCTTTACTTTCCGGTCAAAAGTGGTAGCGTTTATCGTTCAATACTTCTAGTATTTCTTAATCTGATCGTACATTTATCTGGGCTCGTATCCCTAGTAGTTCAAGCCCCCTGATTGGTCGACGCCCTTGCAGCGAGTAATCACGACACTTGGTGTACAGGCTTTGCTAATTTATCCAATTCAGGGTAAGGGTTCGTGGGTTTACGCCGCCTGGTGGTTAGATAATATCATAAAATCAGTGCCAAGGTCTAAGTCCATCTAGACGGTGATATCTAGATATTAGTCAGGTCAGCGGTGTGTCTACGCTCGGAGGTCAAGGGCGTTAAATCGACTTCAAGTCATATACCCCTGACAGCGGAAACACACTCACTGGGATGTTGCCACACACCTCCATTTTGTGATTGTACCATACGGTCAGGGATCATTGACCGTCGACCATCCTTGTCTTAGTGACATTCTCGTCATCTGGAAAGAATAAAATCAACGCTTTGTCATCCTATTCAATCAAACCGCCAAATTCAACCCCACTGTTGGTAGTAAGCACGGGGAAACACGATGACACAGGCAAGGGTCCTTGACGCTTTCCTTGCATGTAATCCACGCTCACTGGCATGTCTCACAGCTGCCTCCGCGCAATGTCATCTTCATTGGAGAGACCGGCTCAGGGAAGAGTTCTGTCATTAATCTCATCGCCGATCGCAACCACGCTGTGGTGTCTCCCGATGTCAAGCCGTGCACGGGTGATTTCACCTATTACGACGTATCGATCGAGGGGAGGACGTACAGGCTGTGGGACACCCCTGGCTTGAATAGCGCACGGCCGGGCTTTGCCAGCAGGTTGTTTAGGCGGAACACCTCGGTGGTAGGTTCCCTCAAGAGGTTTCTCCAAGAGAGACGTCATCGTGGGGAACTCGACTTGCTTGTATTCTGCGTTCGAGGAAGCAGGGCTTCCGATGCCATGACATATGCTTACAAAACCTTCTGCCGCGCCACTCGTCAGATTGCCCCGGTGGTGATCGCCATCACTCACCTCGAGAGAGCGCAGCCAACCATGGAGGCGTGGTGGCAAGACAATGAGAGAAGGCTGGGAAACCTGGGGTTCGTATTTGACGGCCATGCGTGCCTTACTTGCTTGTCGCGCCATCACCGGAGATGGACTTCACAGCAGGAGGTTCGGTTTTTGATTTCGGCAGAATATCGATCACGCGCCTGGTCTGCATTGTCAGACCGGGAGTATCTAAATGATCCTAACAATTGTGTGGTTTGTTGACGATGAGTGGCTTATCACTCCCTCTTGTGTTAGAATACCTTGCGCCTAGTTACCATAGACTGGTTGTTTTAGGCCAGAAGATCTACCTTAGACCGATAATTAATATTCGACTTCCTCTAGTACACTCGACGAGGATGGAATCTATGCTTCATTCAAGCGAATACCCAAACTTCCAAGTTTTTGAGTATCGCATCTCACAGACGACAACCAATCACATAAATTAGTCCAACCTTGGTCCCACGAGCCTGACGCTCTCCTTGACGTCGTCCTCGTACAACTTAAATGCTCTCTGGAACATGCCTCCGAGTTTACGGACTTCTCTCTCGAATGCTTCCTTGTCAGTCCAAGCCAGCCGGGGGTTGAGAAGCTCGCGAGGGACACCCTCGATGCTGGTAGGAATTTGGAGCCCGAAAACGTCGAAAGTCTCGTATTCGGCATTGAGGAGTTCGCCAGAGTGGACGGCATCGACAATGCGACGAGTAACCTTCAAAGGGCAGCGCTTGCCAGTGCCGAACTTGCCACCGGTCCATCCAGTGTTGATCAACCAGCAGGATACATTGTGCTGCGACATACGGCTCGCCAACATGTCTGCGTAACGGCTCGGCTATCCGTCGAGTCAGAATCAATCCGGAGTGGACCCAGATGACAACGTACGTGGAGAACAATGAAGGGTGCACTGTAACATGTAGAGAACGTCGGGATGGGTTCGAGTACACCGTCTTCGGTACCGGGAGTCTTTCTGTTGGCCCCGAGTTAACGAGTATAGCACAGCCACAAATACAGATAAGACTTACGACGTATACCCAGCTAGGAAGTGGTAACTCGCTTGCTCCGGAGAAAGCTTGCTGACTGGCGGAAGGACGCCAAATGCGTCACAGGTCAACATGATGATGTTGCTGGGCTGCCTCTCGACGGCGCATGGGATCTTGGCATTCGGAATGAATTCAATGGGATAGGCGCAGCGGGTGTTCTCCGTGATGCTGACGTCATCATAGTCCGGAACACGGGAGGATGGATTATACACGACGTTCTCGAGGATTGACCCGAAGCGGATGGCGTTATAGATCTCGGGCTCTTTTTCTTTGGAGAGGTTGACACATTTTGCGTAACAACCACCCTCGATGTTGAAGACACCAGAGTCGGACCAAACATGCTCATCATCACCAATGAGCAATCGGTTAGGATCGGCCGAAAGGGTGGTCTTGCCAGTGCCACTAAGACCGAAGAAGAGCGTCACATCGCCCTTGTCCATACCCACGTTTGCAGACGAGTGAAGCGACAACTGGCCAAATTTGACGGGTTGAAGGTAGTGCATCACAGAGAAGACACCCTTCTTCATCTCGCCGGCATATTCGGTGCCGAGAATGACCATCTCCATGCGCTTGAAGTTGATCTCAACGGAGGTGGTAGACGACATGCCCTTTGTGAAACGGTTCGCCGGGAATTGTCCAGCATTGTAGATGATAAAGTCAGGATCACCAAAGTTGGCGAGCTCTTCCTCCGTGGGACGAATCAACATGTTATTCTAAAAGTCCGTCAGTATTGGACAGGGTATCTGGACATGATTACAACAGTCACGGACCATGAACAAGGCATGATAGGCACGAGCACAGATGACCCGGACCTTGATGCGGTACTTCGGTTCCCACTAGAAGTATAAAGATTGAACGTGCGAGTAAAGGATCGAGGGGGGAGACCTTACCCCAGCGAAGCCATCAAAGACATAGACGTTATCGCGGGTGTTGAGATAGTCGATGGCACGCTCGCGGTTGATCTCGAACGTGTCTGGCAAAACCAACGTCAGGGCGCCCGCGGATCATCTCTGAAGCAACTCACGCTCGTCCATCTTGATGTTGACGGAGCCCCACCAGATGTCGTCCTTGGAGGTGTCCTCATAGACGATGCGCTTGTCCTTGGGGCTTCGGCCCGTCTTCTTTCCAGAGAAGTTGATCAAGGCGCCGGAGGAGGAGACAATAGCGCCCTCGTTGCGGATGGCGTCTTCGTACAGCTGCGCCGCGGAAGCGTTGCGCTTGAGCTGGATACGATCCATGTCGAAACCGGCCTGCGAGAAGTACTCGAGGTCGCGGCCGATGACTGGAAGGGTGAGGATGAGATCACAAGACAAGAAGTACGGAGGCGATCGCTCACGTTTGCTGGAGAACTCGTTGTCGTATGACTGTGCATAATGGCGATGGAGGATGTGGGGGGTAACGTAGGGGGACTGGTGAGGGAGGACCATGTTGTGCGATGAGGGGGAAACAATAAACTGCGTGAAGGGGGTATTTAAGTGGATATGATCCGTGGGTCTCGGGATAACCCTGGCGGGAAAATCTGGAGCACTCACTCGGTGTGGCCGGTTGCTGAGGAAGTGGTAGAGGGGCGACAAATTATGATGGCATTTTATACCGCCAGCCAGCCACTGGCGCAGGATGATCATCCCATAATCTCCCGGTGCCCTCCGAGCGAGTCTTTCCGCACGCGTCTCAGAGGCGTCCTATCGATGCAGTTCCAATAACTTGGCTGAGGCCTTTATTCCGTCCAAAATGTAACCCCTTCCGGTACCTGACCGCACCAAGCGGATTAATAGCTCTCCCGGTTTACTCCGAGCTCCGATTCCGCACCAATCAACAGAATATCACAAGTACGTCACAAGTATCAGGTTTACGGGGAGACCAGCGGGCGGCGGGTACCGCCACGGACCTTGCTTGCCGGTTCCTGTGTTATTTCGGATGTTCAGAGTTTCCTTTTTTTTTGTCGTATGGTCACCGACGTCAGCAGTGATGTGGTAGCCCCTTTTCGCATCACCTTCGTCGTGACCCTTACCATGGGGTCGATGACCACCGCAGGACCCCTATCGAATAGGTCTTACGCAACGTGTTTATTTATGTGTGTTTTTGTGCACACGGATGTTCCGTGCAAAAGACATTTGATGGAACGGAATGGAGAGGGAGCCGGGGCTGTTCCAGGCCAATGTCAGATGGCACGTCTCGGGTGTTGTTTTCATCGCCATCCGACGACCGGTCGACTACGCGACATCATTCTTGTTCAGGTATGTATGTGGAGGACGACGGGTCATCGATCATCGTCGCCTGCACTCGCTGCCCTCAATCGCTGACTGGTCCGTCAACTTGGCGTACACCTTTGAGATCGACGCTCCCGGAACCCGGCGATACAGCAACATACCCGCGATCGCTTTAAATACGCTTGCATTAACAAAGAGGGTAGACTTCCAAATAAAGTGGTAACAATGGTATCAAGGTATCCGAAAAAGGCTTTGACCGTGAAGCACTGACAAAAGGTATGGATAGAAGAGCAAGACGACACTCGATTAGAGAACACGTCATGGTAATTTCGCCACCTGCTACTTGACAGGCACAACATTACACTTCAGCTATGGGTCGAGTTTGGTGGAAGATGGGGTGGAGGCTTGCGCCGACGGAGATGATGTGCTGGGTACTTTGCTGGCGCCGGAGGGAGATGACGAGCTGGGTGCTTTGCTAGTACTGGAGGGTGGGGATGACACAGTTGTTGACTGAGCCGCTGAAGATAGATCTGCGAGAGAAAGAACGCCAAGGTTGTAATCCGTCGCAACATGCATCTGGTTGATGTGCAACCATGGAACCTGATACCCGTCCACAGCAATTCTATTTTTTTTTGCTAAGTAAACCTTGATGATAAAAGGTTGAACACTAATCCAACATACCGTGTGGTCGCAACAGATTGAACGTCCATGTACCCCAATGGAATGATTCCGAGAGATGCCAATGCACCTTGGGTGAGAACTACGTTCGAGAATGTTCCGCTGTTCACTGTCTGACCTGGCGGGACTACGAAGTTGCTGAACGGTTGATCAAAGTGGGCGTAAATCTCTCCGTTAACAAGACCATCAGCTTGAACATATTCAATGATGAGATCTGCCTCAAGAGGATTATAGATCTGATTTGCGCATTATTCAGTGGTTCCCATGCAACAGGTAATGAACGAGCTCTCACATCGAAGCTTAGCTCGACCTCGTTCGTCACCAGGGTGGATAGAGTGATAGTGGCGTATAGATGAGTAATAATAGGCGGCACATTCAATCCTCGAAGGAACGTCAGTACATATATGTGTACAGATCGTTCACCATACTCACCAGTCACGCTGGTCTGAAGCGTCACTCCTTCAAGGGCGGGATTCAGCGATGCAAAGGGGGAGCTGGCACGGTCTCCTTGGACGGTCAAGGGAAGAACGCTCCCAGATTGCACAAAGCTTGTCAGGAATGACTCGGCAACCGTGTCGTTAGCATTGGCAGGTTCGTAATGGAACTCTCCAGCCATGTTGTTTTCCCCGGGTACCAAATTGAACGTCTAAGGAACCATGTTAGCAACAAAATAATACATTGCAAGATTTCAACGCACATTGAACGCAGCACGCCCAATCATCACGTTTTCGTAGTACACCGGAAGAGTGACATCCACCGTCGAAAGTGAGACATTGGAAGGGTTGTTGATCACCGTCGTAAGCGGCGAAATGATGTACTGATCACCGTTAGTTCCCCCGCTACCCGTGATGCTCACGTTGTTGATGGCAGCTTTGCCTCCAAAAGAGTTGATGCCTGTATCGAACATAATAAGATAAAAAGTGCTTGGTCGTATTAACGATTAACCTACCTTGCAGGGTAGAACTAACATCGAATGGAATGCCCAAGATAGGTACATCACCTATGGATGTTTTTGCTGTTACGTCAGCAGTCCCACTGAGGTCAAAGGTTGCTAGGCTCTTATCGGTAACCTGAGCAAACATAGCCTCGAATGCAGCATTATTGAGCGACACGAGAGGGACATCATGGAAACTGATGGGAAGGGATGCAACGTTTCCCGTAGAGATGCCACCAACAGTATCAGACAACGGAAGATTGAGCTAAAATCTTCGATGTCAGAATTATGCTCATCGAAGGTGCTGACGTACTGACCGAAGCAGCGGGTACTCCTCCTGCACCGAGAGTCATATTGACTGAAGATTGGATGACTTGCAGGGAGAAGCCAAAGGGATTCTTGTACCCTGCAATAGTGTTGTTCGAACCTGACAACGGGGCAAACGCCTCTTGTTGGGTTTCCATTATCAGGCTGAGGTCTGTCAGCGCAATTGATTGGATAATCTATTTGATAAGTGGTCAATCAAAGAAACTCCATGCCTGCTGCAGCGCTCACATTGAACTTCTGGCCAGGAAGGGCGACCGCGAGAGTGAGGGTCTTGAATGCATCGCTCAACCAGGTTACCGGCGAACTTGATCCCGTCGGTTGGACTGATTCTCCTGTAACGCTCAATGTAATGTTATCCGCCCCAAGAAACTCCGAGAACAGCTGGCCGATCACATTAAGGCCATTTCCACTCTGAGGAATCATGCGACCTGCGAGGTGGGCTATTACTTGTCCTTCGGGAGGCAGCACAAGGTCTGTAGCAGTTAATGCTGAAGAATCATCTCTTTTAACGCCGTGTACCAAGGTCAAAAGATCGAAAGGCTCACGTCCAACCAGGATGTTGTCGAAGTACGCTTGGAATGTAACAGTGCCCATATCAATACCAAGTTCTGTTAAGAGAACATCAAGAGCGGGATAAAGAGTCATTACCACGCCACGTACGAGCAGGCGACGGAATAAGCGAGTCCGTGCTGATCGTGATGCCTCCTGCTGGATCATCGGATGGAAGTTGGAAGTTACTGATAGTCACCCCAGGCAAGTTATCGAAGGCTTTCAAGGTGATGGTCTTCGTCAAGGATATGTTATCAAAGATCGTGCCAAGAGCGGTTACTCGAAGACTAGACGTAGAGATGGTCCAGTCAAAGGTTGGGTTGTGGAGCAGGTAGGTGGCAAAGGAAGTGAATCTGCGCAAAGAAGGTTAGCATAAAGTGTGTGGCCACTACGAAATGTCCTACTGTGTCTGGTCAGTAATCACTAGTATTCCCTGCGCGACATAATCCGGTACACCGGTGTTGGCGGCGGCACAAACTAGAAGTCGGTTTAAATGAAGTCAGGGGTAGAACACGGGAGACATTACTCACCAGGGGGGAGCGAGATAGTTGCGATGTCCTTGCCTTGCCAATTTACACTAATACCGTCGTTAGTCGGGTACTCTCAGAAAACGTACTCCACCTACGCGACGGGATCGACAAATTCAATCAATGCATCAAGTGGCCCGATGTTCGTCAAGGAACCTCGCAGAGCCAGGTCAAAGCCGTTATTCGAAATGTTCCTATGGAACTGTAAGTGATCACAAAACTACATTAATAGGGGGACGTACGTGATATTGGCCTCAGAGAAAGCGAGGACGGCACCATTCACCAGATCTTGCGCGACTGGCGCAGCAACGGCTCCGATGAGATACAGTGCAGTCCGGTCCGTCTAGAAAACATCAACATCACTAAGTGTTATTCAAGAGGATGTTTTCCCTTACGATTGCCGTCACCCCTTTTTGCAAGAACGACAGACTCGTCGCATCTACAACAAAACATGAAGGTTCGAGCGGCGAAGCAAGTAAATTGCTTACAGTCATCCAACTTCAACGAGGAGGTGATCGCCAGATCAACCTGGAGGCCTTTCAAGGCGTTGAGAATAGCGTCATCAAAATCGAACTGGTTCCCGCTTAGTAGACAAAATGAGCACACGCTTCAGCGCCATGCTATTGCTTACCTAACGCAAGCTGGGCCACTAGTGTCGACGGAAGTGTTGACCTAGAGCCAAGCACTGAACATGACGCGCAGACGACCGCAACTCTAAGTACGCACGTGTGGATGGTAATTAGGGTTGTCAATAACCAGCTGGAACAACTGTGTCAAAGGTCCAAGGTCCACATTATGCTCTTGCGCTGATATGGTAATCAACTGGATGATCGTTAATGGATCTAGGTTGAAATTGAATGGGAGAGCTGGTGATGTGATATTACTATGACCACCCGCGTGGATCGGATTCGAAGACAGGTCGACGTTCTTGATAGTGCCAACGGTCAAGTTCTGGAATGTCGCAGTAGCTGTGACCTCAAGAAGGTTGATGCTCGCCGTGAAGGGATTCGCAAGGGTGAAAGAAGTAGATGCGACACCTATCTGGACGATGTTAGTTGGGAATTCCAAAGTGGCGGTGTTGATAATGTTCTGGTGCAGAGCAGGAATGATCACAGGGGAGAGTTTGATCTGTGATAGCGCCAGTTGCAAAGACCCAATCGGAGTAGAACTAGTTGTCCCGAGGATAACCATGTTGGAATCGATTCCCTGGAGATAGTTCTCCAACATCGTCTGACCCGCAGCAGTCTGGGAACTACCCTGCGGTGAATATAGTACGTCTAGTGTGATATTGTTCGTGAGTGCCGGTGTCTTACCCGTGTAGAACATCCTTACCGGTTGGGTAATCGACAGAACCAGGCTGTATGGCCATGTTACTCTGTAAAATAGGATTAAATCGACCAACATCACCGCGAGCCTGGAGTCCTCACCAAATCAGCAGTGCCGATTGTCTCACCCCTGATCATACAGTCAATTATTGAATGCCTAGACATAACTAATCGAGCTTACTCAAACTGCAAGGCGAAAGAAACGTCCCCCGTGCCTGAAATTGAGGTCAGTAGTTTACTTAAAAGCAACACAAGCAACATTACCTATTGTCAGATTACTAGACGACGGCACTTGTTAAATGCAGCACATCTGATAACAATTGAACTGCCCACCTAGGATTGTAGAGAGTCGTGTCGACTGTGAGAAGGAGATAGTCGGAATACCCATGATTGACATCTAGGTTGGCCACAGTAGCCGGTTTAGCCGCAAGACCCTGCAGACCAGCGATGGAGGAATTGACGGAGAATACGATGTCTAAAAGTGATAGGACCCCGACAGCAGTTGAGGCAGCCGCATTGGCCGCTCCCGACAATGCAAGCGTTAGCACATCCCCAATGGTAGTCACAGCGACGAAGTCATCAAAAACTGGATGCTGGTCTGCAAAAACGGCGAAAGGTACGTCCGAAAAGGTCAAATGAATGATGCGAGACTGTACATCGGTGGTGCTTGGTGCTTCAGGAATGACAAGTTCGGCGAACGATTGACCGTTAAACCCGACCGTAATGTTCTGCGATAGGGACGTAATATCAACAGGGAAAGCAAATGGGAGGTTGAAAGCAGCAGTCGTCGCCTTGCTGCTTGACATCGGATCGTATGCTGTAGCCTCCGTGAACAGTAACTCCATTTGTTCCAAAGCGATTGACTGAATAACATTAAGTTTGCCCTGGTTGGGCAATGAAGTCACAACTTGGAGAGTTTGTATCCCTTCATTGAGCCATGTGACCTTAATGGTCTTTAGCAACATACACAGTAGCATTGTTATTGAAACTTACATCACTTGGACCTGCACTTGCTCCTTGGACTGTAACCTCGCTGTCTTTACCCTGAATGAAGTTGTTGAAAATCGCCGACACGACCGCCAAACCTTCAGCTGTATTCTGCGGGATGAGGCGACCGGCAAGGGGCAGTGACGATGTTGACTGAGGAGCGAGCGTAACAGACGATGAGGATGATACGGGTGCAATCTCGACTCCGCTAGCATAGGTATTGAAAGCGATGGAACTCAATTCGATACCAACTTGCGAAGGCTTGTGCTAAAATTAGAAACACAGATTACTGAAGGCTGAGCATTTACTCACGTTTGTCACTGTAGATTGAATCGTCAGATGGATACCGCCCGAGGGATCATCGGCGGGTAGGTCGAATGAGTTGATTGTAACGCCATTCTTTAGTCCATTGAACCCCTTGAGAGTGACAACCTTGGATGGCAGTGAAATGCCTGGAACCTGAATACCTGCAACACCAATTTGAAAAAGATTCCTTATTCAACATCCAGCAGGACATACCAAGTGCACTAACTATTCAAATAGATAAGCATTGGCTCATCCACAACCAACTTTGATGCTTACCAGTGAGGTTCTCTCCAGAGATCTCCCATTGGAAGGACTCCTCGTTAAGTAACACCTTGGTGAAATTCGCGAGCACATCGACATCCGCCACTTCAAAGGTACTCTGGACACTAAGCGTAACCCCGATATCGCCCACAACATTGACATCATCCATATGCATGGTTCCAAGAGCTTGCCCGTCCCAAGAAACGGCCAAACCATTGCCAAAGGAGATAGTTGCATCGACTGAGGTAATGTCAGTAAATATACATATATTATCAAGCACGGAATAACAATCTCACAAGGTCCTGCATTGGTGATGCTTCCGTTTAGTTGAGTTCCTAAACGTCCAATTAGTAGACGGTTTGGATCATGACAAGGTCTAGATTACCGAACGAGGTTTCCTGAGGATTCGTTATCACGATGGTGTTGATCCTGGTGTGCCCTGTGCTTAATAAAGGGGATACCTGATAACCAACAAGCGTACCCAAGTACAGACCCAGATACGATTTTCTGCACAATAGGTTGTGCCAACACAGGTAAGATGAGATTCAAACTACTATCAGTTGCGATTGGAACACTGAGTTGAGTGTAATTCAGAGTCGTCATGTATTCGCCTGATTAAAGAATCAGAACTCTAGAATTTGTGCAGAGAACAACGGTGTACCAATAGTAAGTTCCGCGGACAATTGGACATCAGAGCGCAATTGCTTAAACGCTGTGTCGACAAAGGAGGATAGGTCGAAGCCACTAGTAGAACGTGTTCAGCATGAGAAATTAGGCTGCCAAATGCTCGTACGTATAGATATTACTCCTGTGGCTAACTGGAGCCGAGTCTGTATTCGTGGTTGCAACATAAGAGTATCCACCCAATTTTACAATTCCGTCCAAGGGTGCCGGATTAAGACCTGCCTGCACGGCAAGAACACGAGTGAGCGTAAACAACGTCGGGGGGTCAAAGTTCATGTTGAGACCCAAAGGAGGGGATGTCGTCATCGACTTTCCAGCAGCGGAGAAATTAGTGGCTGTCTCAATGGTGCCAAGGGAGAGTCCATGAGATGTAACAGAGGATGTGATGCGAGTGATTTCGAAGCCTGCTGTAAATGGATTGACAAGATCCACAGTAACTTGGCTGACATTGTTCTGGTGGAATGTTGTCGAGAGTACTGGAAAATGATCAGAAGCCAGTCAAATGGAAACCACGGAACTTACTCTCCAATGAACCACTTGATAACAAACTCGAATTCAAGCCAGGTAGAGTCGCAGTGATATTCAAGCTTTCGAATGCGGGTAACAAAGACTCCACCTGTGTGCTACCACTGAATCCACAAATTGCAATTTCGACGTCTAAGGTAACATTCAGTTCAAAGCCAAATGTCTCCCACAGAAAATTCCTGACCAGAGCCGCCAACGAAGTCATTGAGTGTTTGCATTCCTTGAGGGCTGTTGTTTGGCTGGAAAACCACACCATGAGAGCATGCATACAAAACTGACGGAGTGAAGTCACCTCAAAATCCGACGTCGAGATCAGTGAATTGTTCCCCATGTACAATGTCAAGTTAGGCATCAGAGCGGTACCAAGAACGGCACCACCTCTTTGAAGTTGAAGGACTGACGGTACGTGTAAAGCTCATGAATCACACGACGGTCTCTGGGAGCTTACTGAGATCGCCCGTGGACAACTGAAGGTCCGATGGATTGACGATGGATACTACCATGAAAGTGAGTACTCTCTACGGGCTGCTTTGTATTACTAACCGACGATGCCGAGATTCAGGGCTTGCTGGGTGCCACCAAGCACATCTACGGATTCAATGGTAGTGAATCCTTTCAGTCCTTGCAGACCGGTCAAGCTGGTAGTGACATTGACTCGGATGGGATCGAGCGTGATTTGACCAAGACTGGTGCTCGCCACAGCACTCGAGTTGCCTACCATCAAAAATTCAGTGGTCTGCGAGTCCGTAAGTTGCATGTCTTGAGATGAACAACATCAGGAACGAGCCGTTGGTAAAGAGAGTTCGAGCCTACTAAAAGCGGAGAACGATCCATGCTCTTCGTCCGTTGCATTGAGAAACCCATCCGAAATAGTGATGTTGATTTGACCATGAGTATCCGTTGGTCCCAAAATACTGACGGATGAGGTAGAAGCACCGAGAGGCTTTCCCCAGCAAGTTAGTAAGGCACCAATAAACAAATGTATGGTTCAATGTACCGTAGAAAGTCCAGCGACATTCGATCCATTCTTAACGATATTGAACTGGTTCTGGATTGCAGAAATTGACACGTTGAACCCGAAAGGAAGCTCTATATGCCATGTTATTCGTGAGTTCCACCCATAAGATGGACATTGTTTTTTACCCATAGAAGCATAAACCGAGTTGCTGTCTGTCCGAGGATTCCACGCAGTCTCTGGTGTAAAGGTAAGCGCTAGACTGCCTATATTAATGGATCGAATGGGATTGATCGGCGCTGCGGACTGGAATGGGACAGTCAGCACGAGGTTTTCGATACCCTGACTGAGCCAAGATATTTCTGTCCCATCAGATTGGATTGTGGACTTTCCAGTCGCAACAACGGGTGAACTCTCGTGGTTGAGGAAATTGGTAAATAACTGAGAAACCACAGCGAGGTTGGAGGTTGTTGTTTGAGGAACAAGAACACCAGAGAGCGTGATGTTATTAATTCCTGGGGACTAACAATAGGCGTAAGCGTCCGTTCTGCATGATGAGATGAAACGTACCAAATGGGTGTTCGGCCCAGAACCAGTGCCCAAATAAACATCTTGGTAGGAAAGATCGAAAACCACTGTTCCAAGATCGAGCGCGAACGGACTAGACACGCACATTAGCTGTCATTCCGGCAAATTCAAGGGCAGCCAACCGACCTTGGGTTGTTCAACTGCGTGACAGTTATAAAGTTAATACCACCTGCAAGATTGTCACTAGGTAATTGTAAGTCCTCCAGCTTGACATTTCCAACAAAATTGTTGACGCCTATAAGGATATTATAAGATACTGAGGAAGAGAAAAATCGGAACGCAACGAACCGTTGATCGTGACCATCTTGTTGAACGATATACCATGAGCAGTTGGGAATTTCTCTGCCTGAACAGTGAGATCGTGACTCTCAAGTTGCCAAGTGAAATTCTGAGACGTGATCATAGCAGACGTGAAACGGCCAAATGCATTTTGGTCGGTAATGTAGAAAGTTGTCGTATCGTTTATGGTGGCACGTTTGTTACTAGCACGCAAGGTAGACAGCTGCATATATCCAAGAGGAATCTTTGTGGAACCGTCAATCCAGCTGACATTTACCGGAGTCGGGAAGGAGATGGCTGCAGAAAATATGCCGGCATGGGCGACCTGATGAAACATGACATGTCAGTATGCAGGGACCGATGCTAGATTGGGTTTACGTACGGTGCCTTGCATAAGCAATTGAAAACTGTGAAGCGAGGACTAAGGCGGAGATAGAAACGAATAAGAACGAACGTACGAAGTGTTCGTAGGGTTGGTTATGGCGGCTGTGGTAATGTCGAGGGTGGTTTTGTTGACAACATCTTGGATGATGGCTTTGACGACCGGGAACAGTACGATGAACAGCAAGGCGATCCCGAGTAAGGCCCCTATGACGGAGGAGATGATGAACCAACGACGCTTGTAGAGCGGCGGTTTGGGTGGGGCAGGAGGGGGTCCTGGGTCGGCCTGTGGGGGCTGTTCCGATTCGGTGGGTGCTGCCGTGGTGGTAGCTACGGGAACAGCAGCCGGAGTAGTGGTGGTGGCGAAGGTACCGTTAGCTGGATCAGCAAAAGGACCAACATCTTGGTCTGCACTGGGAGTACCGGCTGGCGGGACAGCATTTCCTGGGGGGAGGGTGAGGAGTCGCAAGAATGAGACTAGAGAACGCGTACCGGCGAGAGACGCGTTCGAACGGGACGCGATGGAGGGATTCTCGCCTGCAGACGCGACCTGCTCCATGATGAGAGGAGAAGGAGCACTGGGCGAGGAAGGATGGGGAGAAATTTAAGGACAGGGTCGCGACGCCCATAATTACGGTAGATGGGGAGTCGATCCGCAAAGTTCACCCGGAAAGAAGTCGCGAGCTGTCCGACCAGCCATGCGGATGGTTTGGGAACGAGTCACGCGATGACGTTACCATTTAACCCATCGCAGTAATTCCACCTCCTCATGCGACAGGCGCTGGGCTCCCACTCCACAAGCCAGAATAGACGGTGGACTGCGTGAGTCGCTCGCCACTGTTTCCATGCCTGCTTGTGATCTCGGCGAGATGTCGTGAAACCTCCATTGCCGTCAACCCACGCACTACAAAGTACCGGCTATATATCAATAAGATGCCGGAGCAGACCCCGTACCGGGTCATCGACCATCTTCTTCATTCCTTGATTCATGGCAGAACCGCATTTATAAGTTGGTTGGTGAATACACCAGATTCGAGCCCTCACTCGTGGTCGAATTCTCCTTGGGAACCTCTTTCGTCCTTTTGGATGTCCGGGCTTACACTTGAGGACCTCAGACATGTAGTTTCGAAGCCGAATCTACAAAATAGTGAGAATGTGGGATTGGATGTTCCAAATGTTGCTGCTGTCCATGCCACAACTGGGTCGGCTGCAACCTGGGAACGGAGGAGTGTACGGATGCGGAAGCGCGGTGGTTGTACAGGCCGGACTTACCTGAAAGGTAAGTCTATTTAAAGCCCGAGAAAACTCAACACCGTACACCTATGTACGGATTCCTTGTCATACCACGGTCATGGTGGACCCCATGACCTCCTCATATTGGGTGTCACTGCTGCCATCCTTCCTTTTTTTCGATTGGTGCCGGGTGTTGTATTGATTACTCTGGACAGTGGATGACTAAGAAGGCCCCCTGTATCGCCTATCATAATATTGATCCGACACCACAGGCTTCGTGGGTTCTCTCCGCTCAGAAACCACTACCCTAGCCTGTAGACAATGAGCGATAAGCGTTAATCATATCCATGCCGTCATCGTCCTTGCAGGTGGGAATATTATTTTGCGATATCTCCGTGGATCGGATGCCTGAGTGCTCGTTCGTCAGTGAGATTCTTCAGAATTTAAATAGTGAATCTATAGACACTCATTGAACGCACAACATAGGACTCCCAATTGCAAACCTGCGTTCAGTTTCATTCTGGCCTGATATACAGAGAGAATGGTTTAGGGTGAGATACATTATAAATGATGATCGTGCTGGGACAAAGAAAGAATGGACCTGATGCGTGGATGCATAAAGGAAAATCAAAATCAAAGTGATGGCATCGTCCGCATCTATATGTTACTACTTGCGACGAACAAATGTGCATTCGTACGGCTAGTTTTCTTGTCGCCCAAGGGCAGCACTATCGTCGGGGTCTGCTTTCTTGGATTCGACCCCAGAAGCAGCAGTCTCGCTCGAGGCTTCGTTGGCGATTGGTTCATCTGTTTCCACTACCTCCCCGCTAGACACAACCAGAGGGACGACCACGGTGGTTGCGGACACAGAGGGGGTGGCAGATGTCTCTGTGTCTTCACTCGTGGTGGAGTCTCGTCGCACGATACCGCCGCGTGAGCGGGTCGATCGGCGCTCAGGTTTCTTCTCATCGGCGAGGTCAGGTGAAGCCCTCGAATGTGCGTTGGAAAGCGCAGGCGAACCCTCTTCCCTGCTTAAAGCACGTGTACCTGACAAACCCGACGCAACCCCTGCAGATCTTGAATTACGCGGACGTTTGGCGGGATAGGTAGCATCCCCATCCTCTGGCTCCCTGCGTCTTCGCTTTCCACCGGGGCCACCTCCGCGTCTTCGGCGAGGGCTCGGCTTCTCCCTTGCCTCGGACTCGGGAGTGGGTGTCGCCGCGTTGAACGAGAGTGGATTAGATGATGCAAGATCGTCAGCATCACGGACTTTAGCGGCGGGCCGGCGCTGGCGATTAGAGGCACGACGCGTGGGATCGTCGAATACAGCCACCGGAGCGGGCAAGCCGAACACTGTGGGGTCCAAATCTGGGAGTGATAATGCCAGAGTGCCGAAGGGATGATATAATGGCAAGAGAGGAGTGGTCATATGGTGTCGGCTTGATTTGTGCGTAACGGCACTTCTCTGAGATAGCTCAAACTGCTCGGGCGTTTGTAAGGATCGAATTGAAGGCGACTCCGTCGGTAGAGGAGGCGCAGTGGCACTTTGTGATGTAAACAGGGAGTTCTCGAGGTGCGATAGTGCAGAAATTTGAGACGGGGATTGATATGTGAGTGCAGGTTTCCTGCGCACCGTGACCGTGCCAACGGTGAGAGGTCCGTGTGTTTTAACGCTGGTCATTGCAAGATGATGTGATATTAACTCGGGAAAAGTGATGAAATCCTATGAGCTCGGCTGAGGATACGTAGTCGTATCAGAAGTCATGCATACCTATGAACAAAGATCTTTCCTAGGAGAGTGCATTCCAGCCCGACAAGCGAGAAGGGAGAGATATACACGCAATGCCCTGTAGGAAGGCGGGCCGCGAAAGGTCGATCTACCAGTATAGACAAGATATGTTGAATGGGTCGTGGAAGCCCAAAGGCTGAGAAGGCGAGGTTGTTGTCCTGGAGGCGTCCGAGTGTGTTAAGGCATGAACCAGATGGGCCCAATACTCGACAAGACTAATATTCGGGAGTCACGTGCGTGTCATCACATGAATATACCATGGGAAAATATCTCCGCATCAGTACAGACCTCCTAAGAGCTCACTAGAGCTGGGATCACCAACGATTGTATGACGGAATCCACCGGCGATCGGTTGATCAGTCAATCAAGATTTAAGGTCACCACCAATGGCAATGACGGCCTTCGTGTTCTCGCGTGCATAATACGCCCTGTCCCGAGTTATTTATGGATCAGTCTCACCTGTTGGCCAGGGCGCCTACAGTACAATCACCTCACAGAGTTCATATAGATCGCCGGAGCGAGTAGTACTATCACCAATATTCCCTCTTTAAGGAAGACAGAAGCGCCCAAATAAATAAATAGCTGCAGTACTTCTCGTCTCCAAGATTCCTACTTCAAGCATGGCCGAATTAACTGATCAATATGATATCATCTTCGCTGGAGGTTTGTTTGATCTATACATGTCCATCCAAGACTAGCAGCTACTCTCCGAGTCTGACTTGCTCGTCCCAGGGGGAACCACCGCCTGTGTGGTTGCTGGACGTCTCGCCGCAGCAGATCCCTTGCTCAAGATCTTGATGCTGGAGGCTGGCCCACACACGAAAGATGATCCGCGATGTGTAGAACCATCTCGATGCATCCAGCATGTGGAACCTGGCGCGCCTTTTGTGTCAATCCATGTTGCAGAACCTTCCCCATATCTCAATGGTAGGCAGCTTGAGGTCAACAGCGGGAGGTGTGTCGGAGGCGGTTCATGTGTAAACAGTGAGTTTACCTTTTCCCTTAAGACAGGTGACGGTAATGGCCAACATTCTCCGTAGACATGATGTACACTAGAGCGGCGGGTTCGTGAATTTCTCACTTCACCCAGCTGGGCTACAATACATCTCTTTGAATAAAAGCCTCAGATTATGACGACTGGGAGAGGACTTGCAACAATCCTGGGTGGGGATCAAAGGACTTGCTTCCACTCTTACGAAAAGTGAGGAAATCAATGCCATCATTAACGCTTGAAGAAGTCTGACATTATTAGACGGAGACGTACCAAGTGAAGGAACATCAATCAACCCACGGATATTCAGGACCACTCAAAGTGTCGTACGGCGGCCTTTTCACAAATATAGGCGTGCAGGCGCTCGACATCGCTGCAGAATATGACCCAGGACGCAGGATAGCGGATGATAGCAATGACCTATCAACATGTGATACTTATAGCGTGAGTTGATCGTTTTTTCTTCATCCAAATAGCAGAATACTTATGTTGGTCGCTGCAGCGATGGCAGAAGTAAGTAGAGCTTGTAGGGAATGTTTGCGGATCTCATTCAGCCGCGAAATGATGCAGATGGATTGACGGTAAGACTGGTCGACGCTCGGATGCTGCGCATGGCTTCGTTTATAACCAAGAGGGGAACACAAACTTGCACGTACTTTCAGAAAAGGCTGTTATAAGAGTGTTGATAGAGTAAGGTCATTTATATTTTCGCCGTATGCATAATCCATTGATAAGGCTGTAACCCAGGGACGGTAGAGCTACAAGAGTAGAATATACCAATGACCTTACGCTCAACCCATCCACAGACCGAACGATGCACGTAGTAAAGGCAACTCGACTGATTGTCATATCTGCGGGCGCCTTCGGTTCTCCTGCTATCCTAGAGAGATCAGGCATCGGGTCGAGAGAGGTTTTAGCTCGGCTTGATATTCCTCAGGTTGTCGATCTTCCAGGTGTAGGAGAGAATTACCTAGGCACGCATTACTCTCAATCATAGGATGCGAGCGAACTGATACTGGCATTCAGATCATCCGATTGCTCTCTCGGCATTTTTCGCAGCAGAAGAAGCAGAAACCATGGACCTGTTGTATAGCAACGATGTAAAGGAAATCGACGGTGAGGTTCCAACAAGGACCCGAATCTGTCCACAACTAAAAGGTCTAAACCCCACTTAGAGCAAATGAAACTATGGAAGCGTGATGGAAGCGGTCTTGTTTCTCACAAGTGCGTCCCATGCCCCGTGGTTATATGTACTAATTACCGTTCCGTATTTTAGCTCGTGTGATGTTGCTATCAAACTACGACCAAACATGGACGACCTAAAGGAGTTGGGACTTGAGTTCTCTGTTCGCCAAAATTTTTTTGAAAGCAACCCTGACAAACCGATTGCTCTGCTGTCACCCTGTGCTGGGTATAGTACACTAACCTAAGCACGGAGGAAGGCTCAATGGTTTCCTCATAGACTCATTGGCCCCCATCACGATTTGCCTGCTCGCAAGTACATTGGAGGTTGTTACTATGTGGTTCGCTGCGTGCTACTTAGTTTCGCGTGAAGCTTCAACTGACTACGTCAAAAGTGTTACCCGGAGTCGACCGGGAGCGTTCACATTAAGTCTGCAGATGCTCCAAACGAACGCTCGGTATTCTTAGTGAATTTCCTGAGCAAGTGACCATACCATCATTTCATACACCCGCCGCTGCTGACGTCTCTCATAGCTCCCCTGATCTCGCTATCCTTCGACTGGCGTACAAGAAAATACGAGAGTGGATTAGACGAATGCCACTTTACAGAGGGGAGTTACAACTTATCCATCCGATCTTCCCGGCAGGAAGCGCCGCAGAATGCAGAGAAACAGATAGGCCCGTTCCAACCGATGCCCCTGATATCATCTACACCACGGAGGACGATAGAGCGATCGATAACTTTCACAGAACAATAAGTAAAGTGTTCATTCCGATCCATACCATAACACCACTCTCCTGATTCAATATCTCTAGTATCCACAGCCAGACACTCGGTATCGTACCTGGTCCCCGTATTAGATGCACATACTAAGGCACATCTAGCTCGGAACATGTGCAATGAAGCCAAGACAGCAAGGGGGTGTGGTTGATTCTCGGCTGAACGTATATGGTGTTCAAGGCTTGAAGGTAGCAGGCAAGTCCTTTGAGCGATCAAGATGAATACAGTCCTTTTATAATTTAAACATAGATTTGTCTATCGCTCCTTTAAACGTTGGATCAGTACGTATATTCTTGGCCGGCCCTCTGTGCACTGAAGAGCTTTCTATTAGAACACGTACTCGTCCGCATTAGTGATCGGAGAGAAAGCTGCTATTATCATTGCAGAAGAACTGGGGATTAAGAATGTGTGATAGTACTACAAAACAGAGTAGCACCGGAGGAGTTTAGGGCTGGAAGTTGATAAGTATTGTGCACGAACGTTATTACAAGCTACTGTAATATCTAAAGAGCTACTACATACTATGTCTACGAAGTTGAACGAACGAAAGGTATGCAGTAGTTCTGTTGATCCTCACGGTGGAGTTTAGTGGCCTTTGTCACGCTCCGCCGCATGTCACTCGCTGAGAGCCTGCTGAAGCGGAGGTTTAAAACGACAGTCGAATCTCCAACGAAAGCCTCCGGACCCCAATTGGTCGACCAATCAAAGTTGCCGCCCGTGGACAGCAATGGCGCTTGTGTTCGAGGTATCTGTGGAACCGATCTCACTCTAGATTGTCCACGGCCCAATCACCCTCCACAGAACACCTATAAATCGGGGTGCACACCGGTACTATCTCTAAGATCCTCTCTCCAAGGAAGACCAAAGCATCTGTATACACAGCTACAGTGTCTAGCACGGCATCTCAATGATTCCCACTCCAAGTATGGCCGAATCCACTGATGAATATGATATCATCTTCGCTGGAGGTTAGTTCTATCACTATATGTCCATCGAAAACTAGCAGTTACTCTCGGTTCTTAAAGTCTGACTTCTACATCCCAGGGGGAACCACTGCATGCGTGGCCGCTGGGCGTCTCGCAGCAGCAGCTCCTTTGCTCAGGATCTTGATCCTTGAGGCCGGCCCACACACGAAAGACGATCCGTGCTGCGTAGAACCATCTCGATGCATCCAGCATCTGAACCCTGGGGATCCTTTCATGTCAATCCATGTTGCGGAGCCATCTCCGTATCTCAATGATAGGCAAGTCGAGGTCAACAGCGGGAGATGTGTTGGAGGGGGTTCGTGCATAAACAGTGAATTTACCTCTTTCTTCAGTGCGGGCGACGGTATGGCTAATATTATCTGATGTATGTAGATATGATGTACACTAGGGCAGCAGGTTCGTAAACTTCTTACTTACCCCCCACTGGTAGCTGTATTACAACACGTCCCTCTGAACAAAAGCCTCCGACTATGACGACTGGGAGAAGACTTGCAGCAACCCAGGATGGGGATCAAAGGACTTGCTTCCGTTATTACGAAAAGTAAGGAAATAAATGACGTATGAAAATGTCTGACATCATTAGACGGAGACGTACCAAGTGAAGGAACACGAGTCAACCCACGGATACTCAGGGCCACTCAAAGTATCGTATGGGGGCCTTTTTACCAATATTGGCAAGGAAGCACTCGATATCGCCGCAAAGTATGATCCAAGACGCAAGATAGCGGATGATAGCAATGACCTATTGACATGTGATACCTATAGCGTGAGTTGATTGGTTGTTCATCTGAATAGCAGAATACTTACACTGGTCACTGCAGCGATGGCAGAAGTGAGTGGAGCTTGCAACGAACTGCTTGCGGACCTCATTCAGTTGCGGAACGCAGATGGATTGACGGCAAAACTGGTCGGCGCTCAGATGCTGCGCATGGCTTCATCTATAACCAAGAGGGAAACACAAATTTGCACGTGCTTTCGGGAAAAGCTGTCATAAGGGTGTCGATAGAGTGATGTCATTTATCTCTCCGCCGTGTGCTTGATCCATTGATAAGGCTGCAACCCAGGGACGGTCGAGCTACAGGAGTAGAATATACCAATGATCTCACGCTTAACCCATCCGCAGACCAAGTGGTGCACGTATCAAAGGCAACTCGATCTGTTGTCATATCTGCAGGCGCCTTCGGTTCTCCTGCCATCCTAGAGAGATCAGGCATCGGGTCGAGAGAAGTTTTAGCTCAACTCAATATTCCTCAAGTTGTTGATCTTCCGGGTGTAGGAGAGAACTATCTAGGCACGCATTACTCTCAAACATAGGTGGTCGTGCGTACTAATATTGGTATCCAGATCATCCCATTGCATTCTCGGCATTTTTCGCAGCAGAAGAGGCAGAGACCATGGATCCATTGTACAGTGACAATGTAAACGAAGTCAATGGTGAGGATCCCATGGGGATCCGAATCTCTCCGCAGCTAAGAGCTTAAATCCCACTTAGAGCAAATGAAACTCTGGAAACGTAATGGAACCGGTCTCGTGTCTCATAAGTGCGTCCCATCCTCCATAAACATATGTATCAATTACAATTTCATGCCTCAGCGCGTTCGATATTGCCCTCAAGCTGCGACCGAATGTGGACGACTTAAAAGAACTGGGACCTAAGTTTTCTACTCGCTGGAAATTTTTCGAAAGCAACCCTGATAAATCAATTGCTTTGCTCGCACCCTGTGCTGGGTATGGGACACTAACTTGAGCACGATGGAAGGTTGAATACCCATCTCATAGATTCATTGGTCTCCACCATGATTTGCCTGCTTGCAAGTACATTGGAGCGTGCTACCTTTTGGTCAGTTGTGTGCTACTTGGTTTTGTATGAAGTATTAGCTAACTATGTCAAAAGTGTTACCCAGAGTCGACCGGAAGTGTTCACATTAGGTCTGCACAGGATCTACACGAACCCTCGGTGTTCTTAGCGAATTTCCTGGACAAGTGACCATCACATCGCATCATACCTGCTGTTACTGACACCTCTCATAGCCCCTCTGATCTCACGATCCTCCGACTGGCATACAAGAAAATGCGAGAATGGATCCGACGAATGCCACTTTACAGAGGGGAGCTGCAGCTCAAGCATCCGGTCTTCCCATCGGGGAGCGCTGCAGAATGCAGAGAAGCAGATGGGCCCATTCCGATTGATGCCCCCGATATCATTTACACGATGGAGGACGACAAGGCGATCGACGACTTTCACAAGGCGATAAGTTAGGTGTTCACTCTAACCCATACCATGATACCACTCTCTAACACAATACCTCTAGTAACGAGCGCCAGGCATTCGGTATCATACCAGATCTCCGTATTAGATGCACGTACTGATGCCCGTCTAGCTCGGAACATGTGCAATGAAGCCAAGACAGCAAGGGGGTGTGGTTGATTCTTGGCTGAACGTATATGGTGTTCAAGGCTTGAAGGTAGCAGGCGAGTCCTTTTAATGATCAAGATGAATATGGTTCCTTTACAGTTTAAACGTAGATTTGTCTATCGCTCCTTCGAACGTTGGATCGGTATGTGTATTCAGTGCTGGTGCTCTGCGCACTGAAGAGCTTTCTACTAGAACACGTACTCGTCTGCGTTAGTGATCGGAGAGAAAGCTGCTGTTATCATTGCGGAAGAACTGGGGATTAAGAATGTGTGATAGTACTACAAAACAGAGTAGCACTGGAAAAGTCTGAGGCTCGAATTTGACCATGAATCTTGTCCACGAATACCATATTGCAGGTCTACTGCGATATCCCAAGAGGAGTCCATTAGAACCTCTAACGGTTCTCCAACGGAAACCTTTCATAATTCATTGGCAAACAAATCAGAGTTACCACTTACAGTGGCACCTGCCACCCAGGTGCTCGTGTCCTCGCGGGGATAATATTTAATAATACTTGAGCCATCAATGAAACCAGTCTCAGTCGTCCCCACGGAATTCCTATAAATTGGGGCGGACACTGGTACTATCTCCAAGGTTCCCCCTCCAAGACCGAAGCATCCGTGTACACAGCTACAGTGTGTAGTACCATCTCCAAGATTCCTACTTCAAGTATGGTAGAATCAACTGATGAATATGATATCATCTTCGCTGGAGGTTAGTTCCATAATGTTCCACTGTCCTTACATGTCCATCGAATACTAGCACTAGCTACCCTGTGAGCCACTTCTCAAAGTCTGACTTTTATATTCAAGGTGGAACCACTGCATGCGTGGTTGCTGGGCGTCTGGCTGCAGCAGCCCCTTTGCTCAGGATTTTGATCCTTGAGACCGGCCCACACACGAAAGACGATCCGGGCTGTGTAGAGCCGTTTCGATGTGTCCAGCATTTGATACCTGGAGACCCCTTTATGTCATACCATATTGCAGAGCCATCCCCATATCTCAATGGTAGGCAGCTTAAGGTCAACAGTGGGAGATGTGTTGGGGGGAGTTCATGTATAAACTGTGAGTTTGTTTTCTCCTTTAGGACTGGTGATGTGGCCAACGTTCTCCGATGTATATAGATATGATGTACACTAGAGCAGCAGGTTCGTGAATCTCCAACTTGTACTTTCAGCACCTCTGTGATAACCCTCGAATAAAAGCCTCCGACTATGACGACTGGGAGAAGATTTGCAAAAATCCGGGATGGGGATCAAAGGACCTGCTTCAACTGTTGCAGAAAGTGAGGAAATCAACTTATACCATGGGATGACATCTCAAAAATTCTAATGTTGTCAGACGGAGACGTACCAAGTGAAGGAACACGAACCAACCCATGGATACTCAGGGCCCCTGAGAGTATCGTATGGTGGCCTTTTCACTAATATCGGCATGGAAGCACTCGACATAGCTGCAAAGTACGATCCAGGACGCAAGATAATGAATGATAGCAATGACCTATCGACATGCAATACCTATAGTGTGAGTTGATTAGTTGTTCGTCTAGATAATAGAGTGCTTACGTTGGTCTCTGCAGCGATGGCAGAAGTAAGTAGAGCAGCATGCTAGGAAGTGCTTGCGGATCTCATATAGTTGCGCGGATGATGCAGATGGATCGACGGTAAGACTGGTCGGCGCTCAGATGCTGCGCATGGCTTCATCTATAACCAAGTGGGAAACACAAATTTGCATGTGCTTTCCGAAAAAGCTGTCATAAGAGTGCTGATAGAGTAATGTCATTCGTCTCTCTATCATGTGCCTGGTCTATTGATAGAGCTGCAACACAGGGATGGTCGAGCTACAGGAGTGGAATATACAGGAGATCCCATACTCAACCCGTTGGCAGACCAGACGGTGCATGTTGCAAAGGCAACACGCTTTGTCGTAGTATCTGCGGGCGCCTTTGGTTCTCCTGCCATCCTAGAGAGATCGGGCGTCGGGTCGAGTGAGATTTTAGCTCGGCTTCATATTCCCCAAGTTGTCGATCTGCCAGGTGTAGGCGAGAACTACCTAGGTATGCATTACTTCTCAACCATACAGTGCAAATCTCCGACGCTGGCATTCAGATCATCCTCTTGCGCTTCCGGTATTTTTTGCGGCAGAAGAAGCAGAGACCATGGACCTATTGTACAGTGACAGCGTAAAGGAAATAGACGGTGAGGTTCCAAATACAGGCTCGGATCTGTCCACAACTAAAAGTTCAACCCCACTCAGAGCAAATGAAATTATGGAAGCATGATGGAACAGGTCTTGTTTCTCACAAGTATGTCCCATGCTTCATAAGCATATTCCACAATTACCATCATGTATCTTAGTACGTTTGATGTTGCTCTCAAGCTACGACCGAACGTGGACGACCTAGAGAAATTGGGGCCCGATTTTTCTACGCGCCAGAAGTTTTTCGAAAGCAACCCTGACAAATCGATTGCTCTGCTGTCACCATGTGCTGGGTATGGTACATCAACTCCAGCGCGGAGGAAGGCTCAATACTCTCCTCACAGATTTGTTGGCCCCCACAACAATCTACCCGCTCGCAAGTACATCGGAGCCTTTTACTTTTTGGTCAGCTCCGTGCTATTTAGTTTCGCACGAAGGGCTAACTAACTGCGCCCAAAGTGTCACCCAGAGTCGACCGGAAGCATTCACATTAGGTCAGCCCATGATTTATGTGAACGTCCGGTGTTCTTGGCGAATTTCCTGAACAAGTGACTATACCATACTATCGTATACGTGTCACGACTGATGTCCTCTATAGCCTCTCGGATCTCGCAATCTTGCGACTGGCATACAAGAAAATGCGAGAATGGATCAGACGAATGCCACTTTACAGAGGGGAGTTACAACTTATCCATCCGATCTTCCCGGCAGGAAGCGCCGCAGAATGCAGAGAAGCAGATGGGCCAGTTCAGATCGATGCCCCAGATATCATTTACACGATGGAGGACGACAAGGCGATCGACGACTTTCACAGGGCGACAAGTTAGGTGTTCACTCTAACCCATACCATGATACCACTCTCTGACACAATACCTCTAGTACTGAGCGCCAGGCACTCGGTATTGTACCCCATCTCCGTACTACATGCTCGTACTAAGGCAGGTCTAGCTCGGAACATGTGCAATGAAGCCAAGACAGCAAGGGGGTGTGGTTGATTCTCGTCTGAACGTATATGGTGTCCGAGGCTTGAAGGTAGCAGGCGAGTCCTTTTAACGATCAAGACGAACGTGTTCCCTTTACAGTTTAAACGTAGATTTGTCTATCGCTCCTTCGAACGTTGGATCGGTACGTGTATGCAATGTCGGCCCTCTGCGCACTGAAGAGCTTTTACTAGAACACGTACTCGTCTGCGTTAGTGATCGGAGAGAAAGCTGCTATTATCATTGCGGAAGACCTTGGAATCGAGAATATGTAATAACTTAAAATGCCAAGTGAGGGCGCGTACATTGAGAAGAGCCATAGCCGTACGAACGTGACCAATAAACGCGTGACGTCACGCGACGCTGTGTGAAAGCATCAAGTGCTCTTCGGCGCTGTGTACGACCCCTTGACCAACGCCAGTATGTCTCTCTGGGTGGACAGGGCAAGCCAAACTTCAGCAGTCAAGTAGAAGTACTTACTTACTCCCTTGCAGTTCAGGCCGAAAATGCTGGATGATCTCCACTACCATGAGGGCTTGTCAGCTCGCCTAAAGTCCCTCGCCGCATCCGGAGACTTTCCTCACGTACTTTTCTATGGGCCTTCTGGTGCCGGAAAGAAAACACGGATAAGCTGTACTCTCCGGCAACTGTTTGGAAGTGGCGTTGAGAAAGTACGTCGCACGGTTCGCTTTGGAGTAAACGCACCTATACTGAGCACCCGAAACAGCTGAAAATCGACCAAAGGGTATTCGTTTCGCCATCACGACGCAAGATTGAGATCAACCTTGTTCAGAGCAATTACCATATCGAGATAACTCCTAGGTTGGTCACACCGTTCAAGGCTGCCTTGTTCGACGAGTAACCAGTTTCACTTCAAGTGAAGCAGGAAATTTCGACCGCGTTATTATCCAAGAGCTGATAAAAGAAATAGCTCAAACGCAACAGGTTGACCTTGGTGCTAAACAACGCTTTAAAGGTCTGATCTCGAGGCAGTCTATGCTCTAATGCTCACATTTTCTACAGTTGTAGTTATTAACGAAGCTGACACTCTATCTCGTGATGCCCAAGCCGCCTTGCGTCGAACTATGGAGAAGTACATGTCGAACCTACGGATCATATTATGCGCCAATAGCACGAGTAGACTCATTGCTCCCATAAAGAGTCGATGTCTTCTCATCAGAGTGGCTGCGCCGAGCACGGAAGAGGTGATTACCTTTCGAGCCCTTGTGTTTGCCAAGTGAAATGCATCCACATAGATGCAAACTGTATTGGAGCATGTCGCCAAGAAGCTCAAATTCGACCTTCCACCAGAAGCATCTTCTCAAATCGCGGAAGATGCTGCAGGGAATATGAGAAAAGCATTGCTTGTCTTTGAGGCCCTCAAAATGCAATCGTAAGTCCTGATCCCCCATAGATCCCACACCCATCAACCGAAATATGTGCCTAGACCAGACCTTTCGGGGTCTCTCAACATCGCAAAACCAGATTGGGAGACATACTGCCATAAAATTGCTGACCTGATCGTGCAAGAACAGTCGCCCGAACGAGTGATGCAAGTCCGTGCCAAATTTTACGAGCTTCTAAGCCATTGTATACCACCCACCATCATCCTGAAGGTAGGGATCCTGTTCCATGTAGGAAGTGGTAGTACGTCTGATCGTTCCGCATTAAGACCGTGGCAGATAGGGTGGTGGAGCGGGTGGATGAAGCCCTCAAGGCTGATGTGATGCACTGGGCAGCTTTCTATGTATGCACCCGAACTTTTCACGGTGAGAACTTGACGGTCCTGACGGTACTCACAGGAACTACGAATGCGGATGGGTAACAAGAAGATATATCATCTTGAAGCTTGGGTGGTAAAAGTCATGTGTCTGTACAAAGTGCGTGATGCTTGCCAACTAGCGAGGAAAGGTGACTGATAACTGAACGCTTCAGCACTTCACGTATAACATTGACATGTCAGAGTTTGAATGAGGGCGCTAATAACTACAATACACTCGTCGACAAGTTCTATGATGATATATACGCATGATACCGTAGATCACTTTGAGCATGTAGAGTTTGTAGTTGCATCGAATTGCCAACTGCTATCCACTGCTTGGTCTGCCGCATTAGGAGACTACGACAACGACCGATATCACGATGGTCAGTCCACGGCCAACTCGTCACTTGGCACACCTTGCTCATCTCCTGAAGCTTATCTTCTCAGTGTTCAAGACCCTCACCGACCAACGTGTCACCGTCGAGCTCAAAAACGACCTCTCGATATCTGGCGTGCTCAAGTCTGTCGATCAGTGCGTACACGAGCCTGCTCCTGGCTCTTCATCGCTTTCACGAACGCCCTCGACTCTGCAGGTTCCTCAACATCCGCTTGGACTCGATCAAAGTCCTCGACGAGACGAGACACCCGCACATGGTGAGTATCCATCCGTCCGTGGGCCGTGAGCCATCCTCAAAAGTATCGCCGCGTGCCTACCCAGATGGCGGTGAAGAACTGCTTTATCCGTGGATCGGTCGTCCGGTACGTGCAATTGCCTGCGGAACATGTGGATACGCAGTTACTAGAAGACGCTACGCGAAGAGGTGGGTGCCGAAGTTTCTGATTCTGAATGTATCTCATGTCCTTGTTTTTTTCTTGCTCAGAGGCCGCTAACCAAGCGAAGCGGTAACAAGCATGAAATGGAACGTCGACGCTGGTGGTTCACGACCACTAAAACCATGGCTGACATGCACAAATCCACCTGATCTAGGACTAGGGACTCGCTGAGCGAGTCGTGGATTGACGTATATGACGAAATGACAGCCCATGTATTCATGACATTTCCCTAGCTCGTACGTACGCCAATGTCTGCCAGTTTTGTAACTTTCCTGGATCCAACATGATCGCTTTCTGTGCACACCTAAAAGTCTCTTGCCCCTTGCTAGTAATAGCAACTAATGGAAGCGTCTCCTTCATTTCCGCGACGTTCTCTTCCGAGAGATGGACCTCAAGAATAGCTTGTGCCATCCGAAGATCACCTTGCTGCAAGACCAATGAGGCGAGGTTACGTCGTAGCTGCACGTTTGATGGCTCAGCGTGCAATGCCTTCTGTGCGATTCTGGTCGCTTGTTCAGCGTCGCCCTGTGATGTGACGGTCAATAACCTTCGAAACTTATGAATGGGAACATTACCTGGCCGAGATGGTGCTGTACCAGAAGATATATAACGTCTCTTCTCGGATCCAGCTCCTGTCGACGCTCGATAGACAGAGATTGGATCTCGGACAAGGCGGCATCTACAAGGCTTTCGTCCTCTGTGAGGATGCCCATCCCCGCTAGCGTGTTAATTGCCATCAAGTTCTCAGGGTCTGCGGTGATACTAGGTTGCTGTGAGCTCTGCATGTGAAAACGGGGGACCACGTCCCTCACCTGTCCAGCAACAGTGCCTTTGCGGACTCCTTGAACTCCTCCGTCCCGATCGCCCACATACATTGTGCAAGCAATACAGTGACATGGGCGCGAAGGAGGTCGTCCTCCTTGGAACTATCCAGTGCGCTCTGGAAGGTCGCCATTGCAGACTGCAGATCTCCGAGTTTGAACTGCGCCAATCCTGTCCCGAATAACGCTTGCACCCTAAGAATCCTCGTCTCTGCATCATCATCAGGACCTTCTTCAGAAAGTAGTCCAAGGGCTGTCTCAAAGGACTCGAGGGCACTTGTGTGATCGCCTAGGCCAAGTTTCAACCGGGCAAGGTTTGCATGGGCAATCGTGAATTGTCTCTCGACGAGTGGGTCTTCGGATTCCTCGTAGGCGGCTTCCAACAGTGCAATTGCACGAGAGATCCATCGAGCACCTTCTTCGAGTTGGTCCAAACGTTCGCATAGAAGGCCTAAGAGATGGAGAGCACATGGATCTTGTGGACACTGTTGGGCGTAGCGGCTCAGAACGAAGAACGCGGGGAGAAGCTCTTCCTTGATTTCGCCTTGAGGACAAGTAGCGGTCGATAACGCAGCGAGCACTCTCGAGGCGAATTCAAGATCAGCCATCGGCTAGTCAAATGATCAACTCTCAGGATGGAAACGCATAAATCGCATTCTACCCACCACATCAGCGCTGAGACCAACTGCGTGTTCCAGCAATCCGCGAGCGTCGGCGTCATGTCCATCTGTCGCAGCCACCAATGCTTGTCCAACCCAAGCAAGAGTATAATCAGGGTCTAACACTTGTGCTCGTAGTAGTGCCTCATTCGCCAATTCCAAATCGCCATGGTATAGGCACAGAAGACCAAGATTGACCCATGCAATCGCATTCTGTCGTAGGTAATCTCAAGACCTCCAAGTGATAGCAGATACATGGAACGAACCTTCGAATCATGTTCTAGAGCCTTGATGTACGCGTGTTGCGCCGCTTTTGGCTTCCCGAGAAAGTACATATTGCCTAATGCCGTCCAATAGACAGGATTCCTGGGTTCCTTTTGCAGCGCCTGTTTCAAAAGCGATGTTGCAGTATCTGAAATACTCTCAGAGGCACCGCCCTTGGCCACAGGGCACCACGCATAGAGTGCTACTGCGAGGTCAAAGAGCGCACTGCCTAGTGGAATATCTTCTGTTGATCCAATAGTGATTCTATAGTCATAAGCAGCCACGGCGGCTTCGAGTACATGGGTGGGAGTTAATGGGGTATCTTCGGTCCTGGATTGTGGTGAGAAGACGTGCACGATGCGGGTGCTTGGGTGGCCATGCAGTAAGAAGTCCACGCGCTTGAGGATATCTTCAATAGCACTTTCGTCCACGAACACAACTGTCTTGGATAGGCCGAATAGAGCATCCGCAACTACCTTCCACGTCACACTTCCATGACCAAGGCTTTCCTGCAACGCCGTGAAACACGTTGTGATAGCTGCAACGAAGGATTGCTCGGATCTTGCACTGAAACCGGTAAAGCGTTCTTGGCGTGCAAGGTCTAATTGTGTTTGTGCGAGGGACAGCAATACTCCGATCTCGTTCGGGCGTGCATCGAGAATCAAATTAAAAGAGAGGAGAGCTTCGACGAGTCTGCCAGTTTGGCGTTGCACTTCTCCAATCAGAAAAGTACAAATCCAGTCGTCGGGATCGAGCTCATGGGCCTTTGCCAGAGCCTTTAGTGCAGCAGCATGGCGACCAGCTCTGCTATAGGCTTCCCCAAGACGAAGCCATAAGGGCTGGTCTTCTGGTTCTGCACGTAGAGCGACCTGGAGGGCTTCGATAGATTTCGCATAGTTCCTGTTCATCTATTCCCATTAAGGAACAAGCAATGTCGTCTCGCATCTCTGACTCACCAACTCTACTACGCCAACTGCTTTCCACGCCCAGGCGTTCGTTGGGAGGTATCTGCCCACCACAGCACCATCTTGAGTCTGAATTCCAGCATCCAGTCCACCTTCGCCATCAATGGTCCTACGAGCGACCACTTCGACGAGGTCCCATTCTCGCTCGTCGGCAAACCCCTCTGCGAGCCTCCTAGCAGCATCTGCCTCTCGTGGGTCGAGTTCAAATGCTTTCTGGAAGCACTTAGAGGCTCGTGTGGGATCAGGTGGGTCTGCAAACTCGGAGTAATATACACCAAGGGAAGTATACGCGGGAGCATACGTCCGGTCGCACTTCAAAGAGTTGATGAAATGGGAAAAGGCCTCTTCACGAAAGTCGACTGCGCTCGAGATGAGAAACAATCGGTGGGTGGATAAGTAACGAAGACCAACCCCCCATTTCCAAGCACCCTTGCCCAATGCGCCATAGGCACCGGGCTCGATCCACGTCATGCTCTTCCCTTTGCAGATCGTTCAATACCTCCTTCAACGCCTGAACGCCCTTTCCGACTTGAGTTTTACTGAGACACCAAGCGCTCTCCTCCCTCGCATGGACGTGTTTCTGGGTTTCTGGAGGAACCAGTGCGGTCGCTTTGGTGAATAGCGCTTCGGCTTCCTTCCATTTCCCAGAATGCTGGAGAACGTAGCCACGGCCAATTAACGCATCCACGTTATTGGAATCAACCTGAAGGACATCGTCCAAGAGTCGGAGCGCACGCAGGTGATGTTTCGGTGGGTGCAGGTGCACAAGAGCGCTCGCAAGCGCTACGTTAAATGTCTTGCGCACTCTGAAAGATGCAATCGTTGCAAATACCTTACCAGGAGAACATGCATACTCACTGGTCGATCCTGCGCCCCGTGTTTTTCTCATGCCTGCGGACGAGCTCAAGCCCGCTTTCTGCTACATCGATGACACTGGGATAATCAAGTTCTTGGAGATACACTTCAGTTGCTATGCGATTAGCCAAGAGCGAAAAGTGTAACGAGCGAAAAGCTTCCTAATGAAATAAGTGAGAGGCTGGGATTTCTCCAAAGTCAAACCTACCATGATGACGTCGAACGGGTCCCGGTCGTCAACTCCCTGTCGAGGACGCTCGGTGTCCTCCTCGTCATCACCTGCCTCGAGAGGTGTCTCGGTGTATAGAAAATAGCCTTCGAGTAGCTTCGCCAGTGGAGTGGAAGGAAAAAGCCTCATGTACTGCGTGAGATGGTCCAACCCATACCCCACTATCACAATCCTAAGTGATTCCACTCGTATGAGACAGATCAACACGAACCGATCGTGTCAGTATCCTTCCCTTCGAGAAATATAGACCAGGAAAGTTCATCAGGCACGCCGATTATGACCACACCGTTGACAAGCTCGTCAAGCTCGTTCCCTAGGGCCGCTTTCTCCGAAGACGTCGTCGGTAACGCATAAAAATACTTTTGCTTGTGCATGATGAGTTTCGATTCGGTAGAGCGACGAAGCTCGTCAGAGGTGTTTGGATGGTTCAAAACTTCTTGGTAGAGCGAGGGTAACTGGAGTGGACGATAAGTAGAGATAACACTCTTGTCGAACTAATCATACTTACCTTGGATGCACTCCACACTTCCACCCCGATGTCCCTCTTCAGTTGGTCAGGAGACGGCCCGCCAAGACGCGTCCGCCTCTTGTCGAATTCATTCTTGACGAACGCTTCTTCGTCTTGTTCAATTATCGATATGATTTCTTCGATTACAGGGAGCGAGTTGTGAACTGCAGCTTGCGTGTCAAGTATCGACGAAGCCGTCGGGTTCGTCGTGTCCGGGGGTGGCAAACCAGACAATGTCGCAACCAATGGCGAGTCGGGAAGCAAGTAGAAGAGGGCATGCACTAGCTGCACGGAAAACGGCTTCGATCCAGCGTTCCGACAGGGACATCGAACGTACCTACTTGTTGACGAGTACCATGTTCTCTTCGCGTCGAAATCAACTTTTGGAGCGTCTCCGCACATTTGGTGACATCGCCACTAGACAACATGCATGGTGAGGCATCACGAGGGCGCGAGCATCCAGGCCATACCTTTTAGCATACATCTGCATGACGTGTTCCAGAGTCTCGGAGAGCGTATCCCATCGACCACTTTTCTCGTAAAGTTGTGCTATGCCCTGGGTGGAGATGGTTGGGTTGGTCAAGCGACCCGCGACGACGGACGTGACTCGCCTGCCAGGCAAGGATCTGGTCTGGCTTCAGCTCGATCGCTTTGCGATAGTACTGCGCGGCTGTCAGGCCATCCGAACGCGTGACACACACGACGGCTTTACTTGCTCGCTCTTATCGTGCTCTCCCAACTCGAGGAGCGCGAGACCAAGGAATACATGACTGTCGCTCTGTCAGTCGACTCGATGGAGAAGGAAAGGTACGGGATGGGACGCACGCGTTGTAGTTGTCGGGTTCGTAGTCAAGAACTTGGAGCGCCGCATCGCGGGCTGTCTCATATTGCTTCTTGCCAAGAGCGTCTCTCGCTGCCTTGAGTTTTGTTTTTGCGAACGACGAGGACATTGTCGATGTCAATGGTTCTGCGTGTAAGAGGTCGTACTAAACAGGTACATAGCATAGTACTCGAGGAAGTCCTGGACCCCCGAACTGGCAGATGGACGCAGGTACACCATTATCATGTCGTATGTACAAGTATCTATGAGTGGGCCGCGAAAGAGTTTGCAAGGATAAAAAATATACAAGGATGCACTGCAGAAGCACCGGCCTGAGACCCTCGTCCGACACCACATCCGAACTGTGTCACCTTTGCCCGCCCCCAAGGACCGCCCCATCCTATATGACAACCATATCGCCGTCCACGACGTTGTCCCTCGACTTGCGCCCAAAGAATCTGAGAAAGTTCGTCCTGCGGTACCTAGCAGGCCCCCTGACGAGACATAGCTCGTCGATTTGGTCACGCAAATCCGCCAAGGCCTGTCCGTCCGTGTTTGACCGGTCATGCCCAGTTATCACTGGGGATGAGGAAGGGAAAACACGCGCGCCGATCCCTAAAGAATCGATGTGCTCCTGCCATGCAATGACAAAGCTAGGATCTGTGACGACCAGGACAGGGCAGACTTCGCCACTACAGGAAGCGTAAAAGTTTCGAAATTTCTCCTTGTTGCGTTCAGACATCGTCCCAGCGAAGATCAGTAGATCAGCGGCACCTTTGGATATCTTTGGGGTGATGTAGTTTGTCGAAAGGTCGCCAGCATTCTGAAAGACAAAGGAGCGTCCGTTGATCTGAGAATTGATCTTCTTGACGTCGCCAAAGACGCCCGGATGGAAGAGGAGAAGGTCAGTTTGATAGAAAACGACGCAGCAATTGGGTTGGACGTTCTCCCAGCCGAACCTCATCACCGACCGAAAGTCAACCAATGCAGCTTTAATGAAGACGTTGGTGTCGGACGGCGGTCGGATGGCAGCACGGTAACAGTTGTCGGCGATCAGTCTGCGGACCGACCGTTGTGATTCCAGGCTGCGATCTTTGAATACAGTACCCATGGCCTTCTCCATGTCGATGGTTGTAACGCACGCGTGATCGTCAAAGCGCATCTTGTACTTGGCTAGTTCCGTCTCCCCTTTAGACCACCAATCATCCATCAAATTCGGCTCGTTCTCCAATCCCGTCACAACGGCAACAATGGGGACCTTCTTCCTGCATATCGCAGAATAAAAAATGACATAGTTCCTCGCCAGCGACTTCTTGACGCTCGGACCACGAATGCAGTAGACGAGAAGGTGGATGCCACTCGCACTCCGTAGTTCATGGAGGAGCTTGGCCAGATTCTTCTCTGCCACTTCGGGTGGAACGCGACCCCGCGTACCTTCATCAAGGCCGGCGGTATCCCAAAGGTTGATCATCTCCCCGTCAACGGATACAGTGTATCGACGGCTCTGAAACGTGCATCCGAGGACGCCATTGGAAGTTTCCGCTATTTTGCGACCAGCGAGCAGGTTGATGAGGGAGCTTTTGCCGACTCCACTGTCGCCGAAGATCACAATATTGCGACCTTTGATGATCTGAGAAAAAAGGTTGACTTCGGGACAGAAATGAACAAGATTGCTGTCTAACCTCGGGAGGAGGATGAACGCCCTTGGTGTATGGTTGAGACTTGACTGAACCACATGACGTTGATAGCACTCACTTTGGTAGATACGAAGTTGTCTATTTCCATTGAAAATATCGTAGGCTGGTGCTGCAGTCGCGACTACGTGGAGTACGTCAGGCCAAGAGTAGAAAAACCGACGCAACGAGCTACCATGGGCAGTCGATCTGTGCTTGATTTTTTGGCGGGCTCGCTTGCCAAGTTAACCGCCAGTAAGTTGGCCGAACTCTGCTCGTAAACCTACCCATAAGTCAATCAACGCTGTGCAACGTAGAACGAAAACCTACGGTTGAGCGGCGCCTGTTGTGTGCCATGTATGTCGTTGTGAAAAGGGGTCGTGTTCCTAAACTCGTCGCGACGTTCGTGACGAGACGACCTTTATATGATCCGTTGGGACGGCGTAGGATTCACCAACAGTGCGCCGGTTGTTGCACTCGCCTTGGATATGGGGTTCGAGGCGAGTCTTGGCAATAGCAGCCTGCAGGACCATGCCCTCGCGCCCACAATAACAACACGGATGGCTTCATTTGATCGAACGCGGCGAACTTGTGAATTCGCGGTGTGGCATGACGTGGCATCATGTCGTGTCATACTATATGAATGGGGTGGGTGGTGAATTCAAGCAACGAGGCAAGTTGGGGGACCTACCACCACGTTGTACGCTGCACATTGCGCTTCTAATGAGTCCACAGGGTATGATAGGGTCCGAGGCTGATATGGAAAGCTGTGGACTTGAAACTCCGACCATCGGGCCACCACCGGGCCGAACGGAACGTGACATCCTGACCCACTGGCAAGATCACTCACAACAAGGTGGTGGCACTTTGAAAACTGGACCGTGGAGAAGCTAACCTTGTCTGCTTGCAGTGGGCCAAGCATCTCAATTTAACTCTGCCATACGTCTGTGGGCCACAGGGCTCCAGAAACACTACATCAAGCTCCTTGCCTCCTCCTCGTTGTAACGTCAACGTCGCACTTATGACGTGCGGGCGCTCCTGAGCCGTCGGATTATCCTTATCATATATTCGATCGAGCGTAGCGTTGATTTCCATCCTGGCATGCATGCAACACGATGCTTCTAGCACAGCTGTTGTAATTCAGTCCATCCCTGGCCCCTCACTCATCACGCCGTTCTTCCTTTTCGATATGTGGAGCCTTGCGAAGTGGGACAGTGACTAGATGGCCGACTGATATCGCCTTTTCCATGAACGACCGCGATGATCGTTCACCCTGGGATAAACGCTCATCGACTCCTGATATCGGTTCATCTGAAGCCTGAGAAGCTCACAACGTTTAATATGGAGTCCCGGCATGTCCTTTGTTTGCGGGCCCTTGGAGAACGCCCCCGCCCGCGTGCCACCCGTATAAAGGCCGTAGCCGGGGACGGTGAAGGTCCCCAAACTCAGCCTCCTTGACGCAGCGCACATCACACACACCTATCTACCACCGTACTGTTCTTCGACAGCTCGTCTTTAGTCATCTGCCCTCTATCATGCGGACAGGTAGCATCCGCTCTAGTTTTGGCGGTACCAGTAGCTCCAACCACCTTTCTCCCCCTACCATACGACCACATAGCATTCGTTCTACGCCTAGCAACTCCAGCGGCCCCAGCCAGCATACGCCCACGACCATGCGGGCAGAGAGTATCTGTTCCAGTCCCACCGGTTACGAAATTCCCAAGCACCGCAACGTCCTGATCGTCGGGGACGTCGGGGTAGGAAAGAGCTCCCTCGTCAACCTCATCTGCGGCCAAGACGTCGCCACGACGTCGAGCGGGGCCAAGAGCTGCACGCTCAACTCGCGCGAGTACCCTGTCACGCTCGACGACGTCACGTTCACCCTGCACGATACGGCCGGGCTGCACGAAGCGCAGGGCAACATGCGCAAGACCGAGTACCTGGACGCGGTCCACCAGGCGTACGCGCTCATCTCCCGGCTCGAGCAGTCGGGTGGGATCAGCCTGCTCGTGTTCTGCATGAAGATGGGGCGAGTGTCCGTCACGATGCAGCAGACGTACAACCTCTTCGTGGAGGTGTTTTGCAACCGCCAAGTCCCCGTCGTGATCGTCGTGACGCACCTGGAGATGTACGAGTGCATGGAGCAGTGGTGGAGCGAGAACGAAAAGGCGATCAAGGAGTATGGACTCCGATGCCATGGGCACGCGTGTATCACGACGACCCGGGGCTACCGGAATATATTCAGCGACAGGTACGAGCAGTCGAGGGGGGTCATCCGGAAGCTCCTTTTGGAGTATAGCAGTCGGGTCGCTTGGAGAGAAGAAAAGGCGAGTTGGGTCAAGCGGGTGGTGCTCCACATGCGTAGTTGGCTGTCGCCTCGCCGCGCAAAGCAGCTGGATAGCAGTGACCTGAGGAGGAAACTGACCAAGCGGTGCGGTTTCTCAATCGAAGATGCCGACGAGGTCGCCAAGAAGATCGAGCTATCGCGGGGGATGTCGCTGGGAGACGCCCCGGAGGAAGATAAATCGTGGTTCGACGAGAAGTTCGGGAACGACAGCAGTAGCTGCGTTTCCTTGCCAGTGGTTTCTTTCGCGTCATGAGTTGTATGTACATGTTCATGTCCATGCGAATTACAGTACTTTGCCAACAATCCAAAGTACACAGTTACTGTAAGTACTAGAGCTGTTGTATTTTACAATATAATACCATGGACGGCACGCATCACTGGCGGGTAGAATTCCCACCAACGCGTCCACATGCCCGCAGATAGTCGACATATTCCACCAGAAATTGGACTTGCTCCAGCGTTTCGATGGCTTTGACGCTTCTGCGTCTTCGCACCACTTCGATGACCCGTTCGACCAGCTGCAGCGTATCCCGTCGGACAACGGTTTCGCTGTCCCACCGGAAAGTCTCTGATGGGACGTCATCGTGCTTTATCTCCCCGCCTGGGGTAGTGGCCGTGTCGGTCTCAATCCATCCGCAGAGCCCAAGCTTGAGCATCCAACAGCATGCGAAGAGCCCGGCGCGACCGACTCCTCCACGGCAGTGCACCAGGACGGAGATGCCGTGTAGGGTGTATCGTTCAATGATGCGAACTAGATCGGCGTCCAGAGATTTGGGTGAAAGCGGGGCTAGACCCTCCGGTAGCGGAATGCTATGTATCATATTTGTGGGTGAGAACGGAGACGTGGTGCAGAACGCGTACCGTAGGACATCAAGACCCTCTTGATGTGCGACGTGATAGTATTCGGACCATGAGACGCCTACGAGGAGTTCGAGTTCCTCGTCGTCGAGACAGCTTTGGTGTACAACGTCATCAAGTAGTCGATGGGGTAAGAAAACGAAGTTTACCACACGACGCATCGCGCCCCCAGCATTTTCATTCGCCGGAGGTCGAGGTCCAAATCGCGGCAAACTGCACTCCGTCCACGCGCGGGTCCACTGAGGCGGACTTGTTGGGGGTGTTGATAGAGGGACAGGACGAAAAGAAACGGCTGACCTTTCTTTCCGGGGCAGGACGACAGGAAGAGGTTTCCAAGCTTGAAGGGTCTTGGACTGGTGTTGTCTCGACCGGGGGGTACTTTGGAAAACCTGGGCACCTTGGTTGGGGATGACGGGGCTGTTGGAGGGCGACTGTGGCAAATAGGACGAAGTGGGTAGTAATCCAAAGGCATGACTCACGCGTGAGCCGAGAACGGATGGAGGGCATAAGAAGTGGGCGTGGGCGGGAGGCGGCTCTGTGAGGATATCGACGACAAGGGGGTAGGTTCCAGCTGCGAGTCGGTATCGGAGACGGCGTGCATTCTGAGGTTGCGCTTGAGGGACAGTAAGATTTTTGACGAGGGAGGGAGCGAAATTCGGGTGTTGAGGGCTGCGCTGAGCACGCCGGTGACGGACGGACGGGGTAAATATTTGCAGCGCGAGGGAGTAGGTAAGACGGGGGATGGGTCGGCGATGCGTTCGAGGCTGTAGGGAAAGTGGATTTCAAACAAGACGGGAGAGGGCCTTTTGCAGGGCGTGAGATGGCGAGAGATGGCAACGAGTGACTCTGGGGGTATGATTTGCGAGATGCTGTGGTCGGTCGTGAGTAGCGGACGGCAGGGGCTGGACGCGACTCACTTGATGGGATGTGATTCCGAGGTCTTGACGTGTGAGGGACAGTGGGTGGTATCTGACGGGACGGACTCTGCGAGCGCATTGGAGAGCGCGTGCTGGAGCTCTGGGTGTGGTATGGCCTCTCCGGCGGCGAGTGCGGCGCGCTGTTGCGCGGCTGGTATGAGGGGACTGTGTTCTGTGGGGGAGGTGCAGGGCCACCAGAGGACCTGGTCGGCGTACTTCTGCTGACGGTCGCGGAGAGCGCGCAGGACGTCGGGGGAGTGCAGGGAGAGGGGCGCGTACAAGACGGGGCAGCCTGGAAGGGGTGAGCGGGGAGCGGGGAGAGAAGAGTGGCATGCCTTGGTGTCCATGCTTTAAGCGGCTGTAGTCGCTCAGATGGTGCTGCGAAGCCAAGGGGGCGAGCTTCTGCGGGGTCAGGGCTACTCGCGGGGGAAAGAGACGGGACAGACCTGGTCGTACGCCGTGGCCCTGCGAGTGTCGTCGAGAACATGGTCGCACATGGCAGTCTCACCGGTCCACCGACACTCGATTTTCCCTCGGTCTCCCAAGTCACTCCTTTGCCCCCCATGTCCCTCCAGGGCGTCCGTCGTGCAAAAACCCTCACGCGCCCGGAGCGCAGTGTCGCACCCGTCCCCCTCATCAACCCCCCCTCCTCCCTCGCCCCCACCGCATCCGGCTGGGTCCCTGGCGCCAGCCCAGGCAGCCCCTTCGACCCATGGCGCGTCTTCTCCCGCATCGTCACCTTCTGGGCACCCTCCTGTCTCCTCTCCTCCCTCGGCGGCCTCACAGACAAGAACATGGTCCAGGCCTGGCGGGAGAAGATCGCCCTCTGCTTCATCATCCTCCTTCTCTGCCTCGCCGTCGCCTTCATCACCGTCGGTACCCAGAAGCTCCTCTGTCCCTCCACCTCCAGCACCACTTCCGCTCGTTACGCCCCCCTCGGCTCCGTCCCTGGCACCCTCAGCGTACAGGGCTCCGTCTTCAACGTCACCTCCGCACAGACCCCACAGGGCCTCGACCTCGACGCCCTCACCCAGCAGGAGCCCGGTCAGGACATCACCCCCTACTTTACCCGCAGCGCGTCCCAGTATGCCGCCTGCAACGGTCTCGCTTTTCACGTCGCAACAGACGATCCTTGTAGCCTCACCACGCCTTGTCCCCTCGGCCCCCTCAATCTCTCTTCTACCTTTACCACACTCGACATACAGCAGACCTCCAAGCTTCTCGGCTATGACTGGATCCAGGTCGCTGGCCTCTCCAATTACTTTGTCCTCGACGGCGCAGTCCTCAACATGAATCCCTACATCCAAATACACCCCACCCCGATTCCCTCCGACCCCGTCGACCTCGCCATCCGCACCGTGCTGCTCCAACCAAACACCACCGTCGGCAAGGATGCCACCATGTTGTTCTACAACAATGCCGCCACCAAATCCGCCGTCCCTTGTCTCATTCAACGCTACTATGCGGGCAACATTGACAAAATCACACCCGGCTGCTTCGTGTCGTCCCTATTTCTCTATGTCGGCCTCATCGTCATTCTCGGTCTTGTTTTCGTGCGATTCGCGATGGCCTGTGTCTTCAACTGGTTTCTCTCTACCAGATTAGCCGGTCCGCCAGATAGCACTGACCTAAGCCGCTCCGCCATCAGTCCCGCGGTCTTGCCAGAGGGTGCCAACATCTCCGTCGACAACAAGACCGGAATAGCTCCTTGGGCAGGTCCCAGCGGCTCCAAGAAACCTGCAACGCTCCGCAAGAACCACGGAGGTCCCTCACTCTCTCCTCAGCAACCGAGCCAAGTCATGAGTTTGGCTCAGATCGGCGCTGAACTCTTCGCAGTCTGCTTGGTGACTTGCTATTCCGAAGGTGAAGAGTCTATGCGCTCGACGCTCGACGCCATCTCTCAGACCACATATTCCGACCACCGAAAACTCATTTTCGTCGTCGCCGATGGAATGATTACCGGTGCGGGAGAGAAAAAAAGTACGCCAGACATTTGCGTCAGCCTGCTGGAAGCCGACCCACGGTTCGGAAATCCTGCACCCATGAGCTACCTCGCAGTTGGATCTGGGGCCAAGAGAGAGAACCGCGCAATGGTTTATGCCGGTCATTACAGTACGTTTCCTGATGATGCCTCTCGACGTGACCTTACAACTCTCGCTTGTACAGCTTGTGCAGGCCACCGTACGCCGACGTTGATCATCGTCAAGTGTGGCGTGGAAGCCGAATCAACAGACAAGAAGCCCGGCAATCGTGGCAAGCGCGACAGTCAACTCATCCTGATGAACTTTTTCTCTCGAGTCACTTATAATGATCGCATGACCCCCCTCGACTTTGACTTGTTCCGTAAAATCCATGTGCTCATGGGTGTCACTCCTGACTTTTTCGAAGTCTGCTTGATGGTATGACAATCCTGCCCGTTGTCCATCCTCTGGTAATGTCTTACGTTCGACAGGTCGACGCGGACACGAAAGTGTTCCCCGAATCGCTCAAAGCCTTGGTAAACTGCATGCATCATGACCAAATGATCATGGGCGTTTGTGGCGAGACTCGGATAGCCAACAAACGAGCGTCATGGGTCACAGCCATCCAGGTGTTCGAGTACTTTATCTCCCATCACCTCGCCAAGGCCTTTGAATCCGTGTTTGGCGGTGTTTCATGCCTTCCGGGCTGTTTCTCCATGTTCCGATTGAAAGCCCGTCGAAATAACGGTGAAGATTGGGTCCCTCTTATCATCAAGCCTGAAATCGTCCGCGAGTACAGCCAGAGCGAAGTCACGACATTACACCAGAAAAACCTGTTGTTACTTGGCGAAGACCGTTTCTTGACGACCATTCTCATCCGCACGTTCCCCAACCGCAAAATGATGTTTCTACCGCAGGCTCGCTGCCGCACTGTTGTCCCCGATACCTTTTCTGTCCTTTTATCTCAACGGCGTCGTTGGATTAATTCCACCATCCACAATCTCATGGAGCTTGTCCTTGTACCCAATCTCTGTGGTACATTCTGTTTCAGTATGCAGTTTGTTGTATTCATGGATCTCCTCGGCACCGTCGTCCTTCCGATTGCCATTTCGTTGACCTACATGCTCATCGTCAGCATGATTCTAAGCCCTCCGGTCAATTTCGAGGAGGCCATCCCATTGACATTGTTGGTTGCGGTGCTTGGTCTGCCTGCCGTTCTCATTCTGATCACGACACGCAAGATCGTTTATGTATTTTGGATGTTGATATACCTCGTTGCCCTTCCCATTTGGAACTTTGTGTTACCCGTTTACGCATTCTGGCACTTTGATGACTTTTCATGGGGAGAGACGAGGTCAGTGGTTGTCATCTCATTGGTATACATCGCTGACGACTCGTGACAGAAAAGTAGAAGGTGAAGCAAAAGGCGAAGCCCACGGAACCGGTGACAATTCCGTCGGCGGGTTGTCCGTACCGCTCCGCCGCTGGGAGGACTGGGAGCGATCAAGGCTTCGCAAACTCAAACGTGAAGAACGAAGAAGAAGAGACATGGAGCGTCTACATCCAGGCGGATTCGTCACGAGCGAGAACGATCTGCTAAGCGTTCGGGGAGGCAGCCAATGGGAAGGCTCCGATGCATACTCGGTCACTTCCACTGAAGAAGATCAATGGGGCCAGCAGGTTGGAGGGTACAACGAGAGCAGCACGCAGTACCCTCCTCCCCCTATGGGCCTTTATAACGTCGCAGACCCCGGAGAGTTGGTTGGCGATGCCCAGCTGGAGGCGATGCTGGATGCTGGATTCGACGAGTCCCCAAACCACTCGCCTGCACGCACGCCGATGTCCTCGGCATTCGGAACACGCTATCAGCTGTCCGACAACCCATCTCAACGCCATCTGATGGGCCATGGCGCCATGTCGCACTCCGGGTCTCCTGAGACCTCTCGGACGACCCCTTCTTCGTCACCTTCCCTTGCAGCCCACTACCAGGATGTACACAGCCATCGCCCACCACCGAGAGAAGCTTACGGACCACTTGGACCACTAGACCCAGGAGAAAAGTTTTAAACAGGGACTCGCCAGATACGCGGATTTCGATCTTCCTTGCCATATACCTTCTTGAGCCGAGCACGCTCGTGAACATTCTTGTTTGTGGATTTTGTCACTTGAGTTTGTCGTGCTGGAAACACCTACCATTACATCTTTATTCGATAATAATTACTACGATCGCTACCACATCCACGTTCCTTATGAGATCACTTGGTTGATCATGCGATCGATCGTTGTACTCGTAGATGCAGTAGATTTGATCGAGCAACGTTTACCACTACTGGCACCCTCTTGTGGACGACAACCCCGCGTCTCAAGTGGACTTGTTCTCGTGTGAAACGACTGCCGACCATAGTAGGCTAGTAGTCGCACGGATTTAGAGTCAAACAATCGACGTGGATAAATACTCGTATTGTAAATACCGATTGAGGATAGATCTGCTATTTATACGGTCACACGAAGGGCACAAGGTACGAGCTAGGGCATAGAGTGATCGCATGAAGGCGAGTGAAACATAAGCATAAATCGTAGTACTAACGGTAAGACATCGCGACGAAGACATACGAGTGACTGAGGAATTGACATGGTTGGTTTCACGTCGACAGCGACAGTTTAACAGTGGAGGCGCTTGTCGTGTGATCGTTACACCGTGCTTCCGCACATGACCATAAAAGGGTAACCTGTTCGTTTACGGATGCCAGCGAGCCGCGCAACGCCCGCGGAACAAGAGTTGTATCAGGACGTCAGCAGCTGGTCAGCTCGTAACGTGAACGATTCCGGGACACCGGACGGCCGTTATTGAACGCCGCGCTGCGCTGTTTGTATGTCGGGCATCCCGGCCACTGACGATGTGCTAAAAGACGCCGGTCGCGATGTCATCGAGCCAATGTAGCTTGGATTGCAACAGCTATGGCGTTGATCCACGTCGATCCTCCTCGGGCGGTGCCTGGGCACATCAAATCGGCCTAACTTGTCCACCAACGACGGTGCTGGTGCTCGTCTCGCGAAGGTCATATCAGCAGTGCAAGGACCATGTTTCGCCAACGACCAGCTCGAACTTGCTGGAGAGTTAACCCGAAGGAGATTGTCTCCAGGACGATCACATCCGAGAGAACCGAGTAATGCCAACACGTTATATCTAAGGCCAGCCAGTTCTGTGTCACCTCATATTTTAGATTAGATACGTCGGGGGCAAAAGGTGACACGGACCAAAAATGGGACGCAATTGGAGGCGGGACGTGATGTGGTGGAAGTGAACTGTGACGCGTCGGGGGTGAAAAGGGGACAAAATGTAAAATATTGAGGGAACAGGTCTGGTGCCATGTGGCCAAAAGAGGGTCTGTGAGGGCAGAATCAACACATGGGTGGTGGGCAGGATGCGTCAAGCTCAAAACTCGGCGCGTTGGGTGTGAGATGCGAGAGGTCGAGAGGAACTGCAACTTGTGTGGGGCCAAAACGGGACGTGCGCCTACATACTCATTCCCTCTTGTGGACAACACCGCAGCCGTAAAAAATGGCAAGTTAAATGGTCAAAGATCAAAGTAGGTTACATCCCCTGGCACTACATAATTTTGTGTGTCTGGCGTCCCGCCTGCAGGTGATGTGCCAGTACATCGTATCATACTCGGTTCTCTCGGATGTAACCATCCTAGAGATAGTCCCCTTCGAGTTAGCTCCCCAGCATGCCGGTCGTTGACGAAACATGATCCTTGCACTGCTGACACGACCAGAGCGAGGTGAGCGACACTAGCACCGTTGACGGACGAGCCGAGGAGGATCGACGTGGATCAGCGCCATAACTGTTGCAACTTTATATAGGCTTGATAACGTCGCGATCAGAGTCCTTTAACACGTATATTTAGGACCAGATCCAGCCTACCAGGCATCCCACGTCCTTTCCTTTGCATTCCATCCCGATTCGACAATCCAACCCGATGGGAGACGGGACAATTATTAGGGTCTTCAACAAGCCCGAGTCTTGGGACTGCTTTACACTGGGAGATATCGTCCCATGTCACATGTCATGTCTGTCAGTTGACCGTCGAAATATCAATGCATCATCGTCGGGGTCACTCTGATTTTCTAGACATAAAGGGCGATATTCAGAACGAAACACAGGCCGTATTAACTTCCACATTTTCAAGATGAACGTCCGAGATAAAAGTATTCGTACAATTCGCACACAAGAGACTGATCGTGAACATAAAATGAACAAAAGCGGAGAGGACCGATCCGACGAGGCGTGTCGGCAATGACTTTGACAACCAGGGTGACCCCCCAATGTCAATTTTGCCGTCTCTACACAAACACTGCACCTCACTATGAGCATAAGCAAACTATGTCACCTTTAGTGGGGCAGTAAGTTCTTCCGCCAGGAGTGGATTCGCAGTCTGTTGTTTCAAGCGGGTGTTAGCGAAACATTCGCCCTGCGGGAGAAAGAGGTTTACTGGGGGAGCTGCAGTCAACGGTCCTGTCGCAGAAGCTCCAATCCTGAGCAACCCGTGGAAGAAGCGATAGTCAGCAATTATTTCGCTTGCCCAAGAGACGAGTTAACGTACTGCGCGTCTGTCGATGCCAGGTATCGCGGACACCATGGCTACAACGGCAGCAAGGACGACAAAGGTCTTAGTGAAGTACATTTCAATATAAGTGGTTGGATTTCTGGATTTTCTGGACGAGACGAGGGAGTGCTGGAGTTGTTGAGCAAAATCGAGGCGTGGTAGGGAGGTTTATATACCTTTCTGTGTCCGCTAAGGTTTCAAGTTCACAGCATTAGTTTCTTCCACCCTTGGCCAAATGGAGTCAGAACAAGCACCTAGCCGGTCTGGTCAGCTAGGTGAGGCCGCCTCTGTCAGACGATGTCATGATCAAGTTCTGGAGTTCCCTAATCAAGGAATCCTTGCTGTACGACAATTTTTGCAATTGTTTCAGAGGTTCGCCAAGCGATTTGAGGGCTATATGATATCACAAAAGTGGATCACAATGCTGTACATTTTAGCAGCTAATAGGCTGTAGGGACCAGGCTGTACTGATGAGGTGATGAGGCAAGCTGTCGACCGACGTTCTAGGGCTAGTTGGTGTTTCACGCGGATTTCATTAATACGCGACAACAACCGAATTTTCAGCCAATGGTGATACGACAGAGAAACCTCTCTGAAACTTGATTGTTGCAGTATTTGAAGTGCCATGGGCTTGCCATGGAAAGTCACAAATCCATGTATGCCTAATGAATATGGTCGGCTGCCTCCTCTCTCGTAATGGTAGGTATCTGTGCTGGTGAGTGCAAAGCAAGCATAATCGTAAAAACGTACAGTAGGATCACCAACTACCCCCAAGTCGACAGTCACGCACGGCTATGAATTGTCATGGAACTTCCATCACACCTAGGCTCCTTGCTTAAGTGTTTGTCATTAACAAGTTGATTGGGCTGTAAGGGCCACACCTATGTATTGAGGCTTATGTAGATTGTCTAGCGAGGCTACGATCGTGGGAATAGATGAATAAGACTGAGTGATACGAGTCGGATGCTCAACCTCAAGCGCAGAGAAACGATGGGGGAAAGTCGAGCGATTAGATTGTTACTGCAGCTACTCAT
>JBBPKJ010000087.1:0-52338 GCA_038089195.1 Brasilioporus rufonigricans | reverse complement strand
TGGATCCGAGGATACATTCTGTTGTTCGGTAGGCTCGGAAGACTCTATGGCGTCATTCCCTGACTGGAAGCCTGGAGAAGTATCCTCATGGGTTAACGAGCCCCCTTGCTGACCCAGAGACTGGCCCAGTTTGAAACCCATTTTAAGCATGATTCCGAGAGCCTTGTTCTCCCCTCCGTTGTCTTCCCTCGCCCGCTCAAAGAGGCTCTTACGGAGGCCCTCTTCCCTGGATTCCTCCTCGCGTTGGCGACGACTCTTGAGTCGATTCTGCTCATTCTTGACGCGACTCTGTCTCAAGGACTCTTGGCGTCTTTGAGCATAAGTCTTTGGTTGAGAGGACGAAGGAACGGCCTCGATGAGGAACTTGTCAGACAAGTAGTCCTCCTCATCAGACATGACTAAAAACAAACACCAGACGCTCACAGCAAGTTTTCACGTGGACATGAATGGGTCATCAATAGCCATGAAAGTACGTAGCTAGTCGCATATCAGGTTGACCAAAGCGACATTACAAGTTTGCAGAAGAAAACAGTACCAGACCGCCGAAAGGGAATAAGTCGCTTGACTCGTAAATCGCGGAGAACTTAGCAACAGAACAAGTACTAAGGTCACGATAAACTGGCACAAGGGTGGGTTAAATAAGAATGAGGCGAAGGGTGGGATCTGGGGTTATCGTCATGTGAGCGCATTCAGGACGCTGGAGTGTCCGCCTCGGGGCCAGCATCAACAACTTCCTGTTCCTTGGTGGCGTTGACGGCGATCTTGACAGCAATGGGACGGCCACCGACTTCTTTGCCTTGGATTGCCTCGATGGCCTTTTGTTGCTCTTCTTCGTTGCCAACGTCAACGAAGCCATAACCTTTGCTCCTCCTAAACCGTCCAAACCTTCTGCGAACCACACGGGCGGAGACAACATTGATGCCAGCGTCGCTGAAAAGGGCGGACAAACCATCGTCATCGATGTTGAAGCCAAGGTTGGCGACGAACAACATGTTCTTTGAGGGTTCGCCAACCGGATCTTCACCAGCTGGGCGAGGGGGGCGTGGTACTCTGAACCTTCTTGGGCGCTGCTGTTTTCTGGCGGGAGGAGCTTCGGCTGCACCTTCTGCGGGGGGTACTGCCTCTTCTTCCTTTGGTGCCTCGTCCTCTGCAGGAGCAGCGGGCTTACGCTTTGGTTTACGCTGAAGTGAATGATAAGACGGAGGAGAGAAGGATGGAGTGAGAATGACGTACAGTGGTCTTTTTCTTCTTTTTCTTGGGTTTAGCTGCTTCGTCGGTACCGGGAGCAGCAGCAGCGTCATCCGTTTTGGCTTCGCCATTCGCCTCGGCCTCGGTGACTTCGCCGGGCACGGGCTTGGCACCACGCCTGCCTGGACGTCTCTTGGCCCTTCTCTCCTTCATTTCCTTGTCCTTTTCTTCGGCTGGCTTGGCAATCTCGACGATGACATTTCGGCCATCGAGTTCCTGACCGTTGAGGGACTCGACTGCCATCTGGGCAGCCTCTGCGCTGGACACGGCGACGAAGCCATAGCCTGCGGAGCGGGTACCGCGCAGGATGACCTGTACTGAGATGCTGGGGAGGATGAGCGGGGGAGAGGAGGGGAGGAGAAAAAGGGACAGACATGTCGCTCTGTACGGGCGCAAAGAAAGTCTTTAGCCCTTCTTCCGTGGTGGAGTACGCAAGATTTCCGGCGAACACCTGGAAAGGGGATAAGATGAGGAAATGGGGGTGCGGATCTGAGTGGAGTACCTTGAAACCAGGTGCTTCTTCAATGAGGGAGTCCTGCGTAGCCGGAGGCACGCCGTTTTCAGTGACATGGGCGGCTTGGGCGTCGGACATTTTGAGCGGGATGAACTGATGGAGCTTTGGGGGATGAACGCGGGGATGAACGATGGATGAACCGATTCTTCGTGGCAAACTTGGAGGTTGAAGAAAAGGATGGTCGAGCGGGCACGCGGTCCTTTTTAAGGACGATATTACGCAAACAAACATTCGGGGTGCTCGTGTTTCCATGACAGTCACATCACATCACATTTCATCCACGTCTTCCTCCTCGTCCCCGTCGCCGTCTGTCGCGTCGTCGTCGCCATCAGACGGTCCGTGCGACCGATGTTACATAATCTCGTCTCAGCCAATTTAAACCCCCCCTCCGTGGAGACGCTTTTCTTTGCATCTCATTCCCGACCGTGACGGGCTCACGTTCTTTAAAACACCACTCTCCCTCCCGTCTCTCCCTCACAATGCCTGCCCCCACCCTCCTCAACCTTCTCGCCCTCGTCTCGGTCGCCATACTCGCCCTCTCCTCCGTCCCCGTCCCCGTCAACGCGCTCGTCGCAGACCGCGCACAGGTCGCTCGTCACGTCCACGCCCACGATGACCTTGCCAGGCGCAAGCGCAGCGACTCTTCCGCCGCGGACGGCCGCTGCAAGCCCAGGTCCCCTTCCTCTTCCCCGACCCCGACCCCAACCCCAACTCCAACCACTTCTACCTCTCCCCCTCCCCCTCCAGCAACCTCCTCTTCCCCACCCTCGCCGTCTTCCGCTCCCCCTAGTACCAACCCTGTTGCAAATCCAAGCAAGAAATTCTGTCTTGCCTGGGGTGCCGCACCAGAGTATCTGGGAAACTTTGCCGACCTTCCCAACGTTGGAGCGTACGTTTCCTCTTCCTTTGCAATTGTCCTGGTACCAACGCTGCATATAGCATGTACAATTGGGACTTCCATTACGCTGCCGACAATAATATTACGCAATTTAACATCCCATACTATCCGATGTTATGGGGACCTACCAAGGTTGGCGATTTCTCTTCCGTCGTCGTCCAAGGCTATGCCACTGTCGTTCTTGCCGTCAACGAGTGCGTATTACCACCTTACCTTCGTCTCCCTTGCTTACCCGTTCCCCAGACCTAACGAGCCTAGCCAATCCGACCTGACCGCTCAGCAAGCTTTGGACCTCTGGATGCAATACATCGCGCCTCTCAAAAGTCAGGGTTACACTCTCGTCTCTCCTGCCTGCACCAACGATGATGCGGGACTTGCATGGTACAAGGAATTTATGGCCTCCTGCACACAGACCCCCGGCTGCGAGGTACGTCACATTGTGATGGCAACCAATCACACCATTCATTGGCTCCCAGGTCGATGTCATGGCTTTCCATTCTTATACTCCCACGGCTGATGGCCTCACCAACTTTGCCACTATCCTCCACCAGACATACAATCTACCCGTTATGATCACCGAGTTCGCTGCCCAGGTAGCTGTACACCTATTGCATGACTCGCCGTGCGAGCTGACACATCCCAAAGGATTACACCTCTCCTAATGCCGTCCAACCAACCATGGATCAAGTTTGGGACTTTGCTGGACAGGTTCGCGACTTTATCAATAGCAATGACTGGATTGTGCGGGCGTGCCCCTTTGGTAAGCACTCTTTACCGATTTATCCCACACCGACTCACAAGTTTTCAGGCGTCATGGAGCAACTTCCACCAGGTGTCAACCCCAACAACGCCTTGATGAACGCGGATGGTACCCCTACTTCACTTGCCTACTTTTACTTTGGATAGGTGTTGACAATATCGAGGAATGACCTGTAGCCCGTGGAACATTGAACATTGATACCCGTAGACGGCGCTTCTCATCTTATTTTACTTCGGATCATTTTTTCCTGCACCATTTATATGTGCTTCGTGTTACGCTTCATGTTTTGTGCTGGATGCACGCATGTAACTTGCTGAGCAATGTGACTGTGAACGTTCTTTAGATATTCGCCATGTTTGAATGGTCCCAAGGCTCGCATATTCCCACTGGTCCTGTCACATAAAACAGGACCAACCGGAAGTGAATGAGGCCCCATTTCATCCTGCGGAAATGGTCAAACACCTTGCCCCCGTGATCAAGCAACTGTTGACGCTCCGCAACCCAGAGGCATGGCCCAGCCCTCCCGTAGCAGGGCTGCACCGCGTGTTCACGAGTACGCTGGACGAAGCCAGGCAACGGAATGCAGAGAACGGTTGGCTCGTCCTCTCGGCGAGTACACGATCCGCTCTGCTAATCGAATACCCCCATTGAACCCGAAATGACAGACATGCACACTCCTTACCACCAACAGACCCTCGGCCGTGGGGCACCTCTATCGTTTCATAACTAGAAACGACCCCGCCCTGCCCGAGACACGAAGGTGCTTTACCGAGGCCGTGAACAGAGCTGCCATGATGCGCGAGGCCGCATTGAAGAGTGTCATCTTCGTTGGCGTACCTCGCGTAAGTCTCTGCAAGAGAAAAGAAAGGTGCACGGGCTAATGTAATGAATACGATTTAGACAATCTTATCCTTGACGGGCTTAAAGGACGCACTAGAGGACGACGTATGTGCTGCGTTACGAAAAAACTCGATAAGGTAAGAAGAGATCTGGCGTCGCACGGCGACACGAGGCGCTAGCGTTTCTCGCACGCAGGGAAGCCAGCACAGACAACATCGAGGCGACCGTCCAAAGGGGCATGGGCTTGTGGAAGTCCATCTACGAACCTCATGCTGTCAAGTTGTACGAGAAATTGGGGGCACTTCATCCCGATTTCATCTGTACGTATTCATTTCCATCTCTACCCCGTGGCCTTATCTCCCCCCCGTGATGGCAATCTATCGCATCGCCTCGTTTACATGACGTGCCTCGAGTTTGATGAGGACTAAATCTGCATCCTTATTTAGCGTTTATCATACAGGCCTACGGCACAATCCTGTCCCCTCTGCCGCAAGGAGACGAGCAAGGCAATCTCACTCGGGCTTTGGGCTCGGTTGTCGGAATTGCGACGCTTCGAGCGGAGGGAAGAGTCGGCCCCCAGCTCACCAGCCACGTCTTTGGCCTCCTCAAGGCACGTTATGAGGAGAATTTGAACGAGGAAGACAAATATCTCTCCAGTGACGAAGGCACGGAATGGGTTATTCGCAAGGTCGATGAGATCATCGATGCTGTGACAGCGGACGAACAGGAGATCGCTGGAAAGGCCAAGCTGTGAGCACGCACCCTAAGATCACATTATTAGTTCGTTATCGGCCTATTGATCATATGTGAATGTCGCCCTGACTTGTGAGGGGGTTTGACCTTGCATCGTGTTTCCCCACGTGTGGCGTAAAACCCGTGTTCTGTGTGACACCTTCATGCTTGCATCATCATCTGACTACCAAAGGGACGCTAGCTATTTCGAGTGAAATTCTGCGGATTGCATGTCAATTATAGTACATGTGTTCGAGTCACGATGGATAGATATGATGAGAGCGTCTCCGACGTAGCGTACAACAGGAGAGTGCAATGTCAAAGACCAAATGCCTGGCAAAACCGGTACAGCATGGCGGTCACCGTAACCGTGTCCATCATGGGTGGGTGTGTCTAAGACCGACGAACATGAGTACGGTGACGTGACTCCTGGAGAAGAACCTTACTATTGTTCCCGCACCCGCATTCCGGAGAAAATGCAGTTCACCGTACACATCCCCAATTTGATACCGGGTGGGCCTCGTGGGCCGGAAGAAGGCGACAACATTTCCAGCGGGGTCCTCCAGCTGTGAGTGGACCGTCATCAGAGAATGCGAGATACCGACAATCGCGCTCGGAACGCACTAAAATGTCAGGTGTGCCGGAAGCCGGCCGCCAACGATATTGAAGGCCATCGGGCGCATTAAAAATCCGTGCGCCCTAACCATACGATGAGCGTCGCGATCCGGGGAGTTGCGCGGAGGTAACATACCGGGTAGCGAGGATCAGGGCGGACGAGGTCGGACATCGGGACCGCGTTCTGCCAGACAAACACTGATCAGCCAACGTGCTTGTATTTGTCTCGGACTCCTTTTCTCACCTTGCCAATCACCGCGCGTCCTAGGCCGCCATTGGAAGCCCACTCCAACTTCGCGACGCGATCCTCCCTGTTGGCGCGCACTGCCCGCCAGAGGGTTGTGGTACTTTGCCCGTTGTTGCTCACTACAGTCTGCGGCGAGTTGTCAGGGACGTCGATGCAATGGTGTAAGGGCAACACTGTACCGCGAAACGGTAGAGAACACCCCAAGTATTGAAGAGTTGGCTTTCGCGAGGATCTTGGTTTGTCCAAGACAAGACATCATTCGTCGAGGCCATAGTGAGAATAGAAAGATGACTGAGATACTTTCTGAGGAAGTGAAGGTGAGCTGAACCAACTCTACAGAGCACCGGCCGGGTAGCACGACTCTTTATAGGGCGAGTTTTGAATAACATTTCACGAAATAGTCTTGTTTTCATTTTCATTTCCCATTGTATGACGAATTACCGCAACGTGGACATTGTTGTGACAGATCATGGAAGAGTATGAGGCGACAAACGTGTTATCACGAGAAGCCAGATTCATTAAGTTTCTGGAGCCTTTTGAGTGGAGTAAAGTCCGATGCGGCAGCCAGGTCGAGGCCGACATGATCGAGGAACACACGCGTTGGGCATAAGCGCTGATTTACCCATGGAACATGCGGATTGACGTCGTAGAGGCACGCTGGAATTGACACGAGACTTGCCATTAAAGAGAAGGAACGATGGGTGATGGCCTAGAGATAACCGAGAGCTTGCAAGGGCGTTCAAGGTGAGAATCTCTAACAAGGACATTCAAAGACGTACAAGTCGTGGCAATGGACAGGAAGAAGATGAAGTTCACGCGCTTGAGGAAGTGCACGCGTCAAGGAAGCGGCCAGAAAAGGCAGGAATAGGGCAACACAGTGGCGAGGAAGGAGAAAAGAACGTGTCACAGCAGTGCGGGTAAGGTGTGGTGAAACTGGACGAGTAAAGCGTGTCAACAGCATGGCAAGATACCGGTAAGGATATTCGGAGGAGAAAAACAGCACAAACGATTGGATGGCGGAACATGACCTTGACATGTCGCAGTTGGGCTAGATCAGATAGATTCCAAAAGCAGCGCATGTTGGCTCTCGGTATACGGGCACCGGAGACTCGTCATTATGAAATGCGAATTTGATTATGAGGTGGATGAACTTAACCTTGCACTTGGACACGCGAACGCGGATGACGCCACCGCGCTTGTTCATTAATGTTCCCCAATACATGATGTCGAGCATGACGGGATGTGCGTAGTGCAGTAGCTGTGGGACGGACTCGACAACTCGACAATTCTCTAACTACAGATAAGGACACGGGGCTGGGACAGCGAGGGATGGGGTGGGGAAAGCAGCTGGCAGGAACAAATTGATAAGAGGGCCTGCTCGCGTCGGGAGAGATGATAAGCCGATGAATTAGGATGTCCGCAATGGCGTACCTGATGGAACAACATCATACAGATGAGCCAGGTTACGGAACCACTTGTAGCCCTAAAGTTCTTGCGGTGCCAATGACGGTGCTCGCGATCGACTCCAGTTTGAGGTGCTTCAGGTGGTCATCTCTTGCCTTAATTTTGGCGATTTCGTACACGTGTTTGAGACTGATGGCTCCCAGTATTTCATGTCCGGGACGCGCGGGACCTTTTTCCAGACTGGCCACTTGCTTGAGGAGGTAGGTGGTCGGAGGCGTTTTCGTGATAAAGGTGAACGTCCTGTCTGGCTGTACGTGAATCATAGTTGGAATTGGGACGCCAGGTTCAATGTGTGCGGTCCTGGCATTGAACTCTTTGCAAAAGTCCATGGATTTGACACCACGCGCGCCGAGTGCTGGGCCGACGGGAGGACTTGGGGATGCCTTTCCGGCCCCCACCAAGAGACGCTAAAAGAATACATATTCCGCATACTGGAATCGCGAACAAGGAAGCCGACGTACAACCAAATGGACTTGACCTTTGGACATTGTGCTTGGTCTGTTGGGTATCCAGGCGATGTGTAGGCCAAACAAGGATCAACACTATGAGCGTAATGTGGCGTGCCGCACGCATCAGACTCGTCCCAACATATCCTCGCGTTCTCAGACAGCCATCGGTCATACATTATTGAGCCAAGTAATCCTCAAAGAATGTGACGACGCCTTGTCCGAAGGTAGCAATGTCACTATCTGCGAAGATCGTGTGTACCACTTTCTCAGCCTGTCGGAATCGCCTCTCGATCACCGCCCTCTTTGGGCAGAGCTTTTATCGCATCTCCTTCCAGCGTGTAACCAGAAGAAAATCCCTACCTTACTGTTTCGAAAGTCCCAGAGCAAGACACCCCCGTCTTCGCTTGCCATTGCGAAGTGAACGAGATGAACACTACCTCGCGTGTACGTCCCCGAAAATTTACCATTTCCATTACGGTGGCCGAAACTCAAGCATGGCTCACTGTCGAAACCCCCCTTCCTGCTGTCATATAGCTGGATTTGGCGATCTAGATGCCGGACCTTGGAGCCTCTTTGAGTGTTAATGACCACTGACATGCAGCTACATTACTCGCCTCTAGCAATGTGACATATGCTGCCTGCGGATGGATATGTATTTGTTGTATGTCGTTCGAGACGGGATGAGTCATCGTCTTGCAACGGTTAAGATCCGTTATGTGCAGTTTCTTCTGCGCAGATGCTATGACTGATCTGTCACGATCACAGTACGCCAACGCCATTATACCGGCACCGTGCGAGACGACTCTCCGGGAACGGGGCTCGTTCAGCGTTTCAATACCGGCCGTCCACTCATGGACCGTTCCATCGTAGCCACCAGATAAAAATTTGATGTGGCCATCCTCAGCGTGTACTGCAGCGAGGCGACTTACACCTCTCTTCTGCGTATCTTGGTAGCGCGGCCCGCTGCTGTGTGGGGACCATGTGACATCGATCATTTGTGGCCTTCCCTGTTCAATGCCATTGAGACACCTCAACAGACAGGAGTCCACATGCATACCGCAACGGAGAGGAGTGAAATCTGGTGTGTCCCCTTGTCACACCCGAGAACGGCGGTGTTTCCAACCATGCAAGCATCATCTACGTGTCGAAAGACTCCGGGATTAGGAAGCGAGTAACCACTTATACGATACCTATTGCACAATCAGTGGCTGGAAGACCACAATGATTCATCCGACACCCACTTCTTTTTCCTCTCTATGAAATGACAGTCACCTCTCATGGTAACTGCGACCAACGGAAGGTCAGCTGACTCTGGCATTAAGAGCCGCCGAGCACGCCCATGATCGGTTTTAGGCAAAGGTACTCTTTTAAGCTGCGGATCAGAAGCCAAACAGTCTACTTCCTCCTCGCTTTCGTTGCTCGTAATAGCAAGAGCTTCCTCGAGAAACTCTTTTCTCCCTTGCTTCTTTGGCACCCCCGGAGCGACAATTGTCCTTTGAGGCGGGGTGTCAGGCTCGGGTTCACCTCGCAGTTTCCCTCTAGCAAGCAACCTCCTAATCGGTAGCAGGGACGGCGGTTTCGTTCGTCCAGGGGAAATTCTTCCGCTATCGACCTCCTCAACACCATTAACTTCCTTGTCAGTCATATCTGCTTCAGAATCAGAAGTTGTCACGTCAGTGCTGTCGGGGCGAAGCCCAGACAAGGCAACCGCATCTTCATCTCTCGTTAAAGCGCGGTTTGAAGGCGGGTCTAATGGCACTGAGTCAGAGTCGTCCGCTGGGGGTGGAAGAGGCGAGTGATATGAGTCCTCTGGGTCATAGTTATCTTCTACTTTGTTTTCTGGATGAACCGAAGAAAGCAACTCTATGTCTGAGTCCGAGAAATTGATTACATCCTTGTCTGAAGAGGTACCACGATCAATCGGTAGTTCTCTTGGGATATCAGTGCGACAAAGAGACGAAATCCCACACATGACCTCGGCCTCAGTGGCGGTGGTAGCACTAGTACCGGGAACTCCGCTGATGCCCTCGTCGTCTGAGTCGATGACAATGGCATCTACAGCACTAGTACCGGAACCACTCCCACCGGCAGTCGAGACGACTGGAAGACAAAACTTTTCGTTCCTATGTGCTGCAAACCAGGTAGCGCTTTGGAGGGCGTTATCATCGATCTTGTGCGAACGCACAACGCCAGCTGATCCCGGGTTGTCGCGGACCCTATTCGGATACATAAGTAAGTGCAGTGTTAGAGTATGTTACTAGAGGCACCAATTCAGGATGATGCCATCGTTACTTTGCTATCAATCAGTGCGACACTGAAAAGAATGCCGGGGGAGACTTACAGCACCACGGGCAGGCCCTCCACATGCCTGCCTTGTCTGCGAAGAATGTCGACACGTTCACTCGTGAGCTGAGCTAGATACTGAGAGGATAGGCGATACGTGTTGAGAGATGCAGGGAAGGGGATCCGCTCGACGCCTCGAGGTGCGGTGAGTGGGAGGGGAGGTGGGGTATAGTAGTCTAGTTTGGTGTCGTAGTGTTCAGCCTTGACTCTCTTGGCAGACGACGGCGGGGACGGCGTTGGTGGCGAGGTGCGTTTCGAGTTGACGTCGTTCACGTTCATGTGTTACATAGAAAACTCTGTAAACAAGCTCAAATAGGTCCCTTGATATCATGGCATCATGGAGGACACGCAGCCCAACGAAGTCCGCCTATCTCGAAAGGGTTCTGCAAACATACCCCGCGTACGAATCAGTCACCCCGCGCATGCACCCTACCCCAAGAGACCAAGGTGGCAGCCACCAGCAGCACGCCCGAGCAGCAGGACAGACGGCCCACCCGGGTACAAGCTTGTAGAGATACATCTACACCTCCCGCGGGAGTGCCACAAAGGAGCACCCGGCAGTCATAACGCACGCAAGAGGTGGGTCGAGGAACAGAAATACCATCTACGGGTCGATCGCCACCTCTCTGTCTTGTCGTTCAGGCACCTGGTCCACGACAACAAAGTGCTATTTACCTGCCGTGTTCAATCCACGACGCATTCCGTCAGAGGTTGGTCTAAGCTCAGATTTTGCTACCACCCACTGAAGTTGTTTTTCATCAACCCAGACAACACAGGGTCGGGATTGCAACCTGTCGATGCCCATCCAGACACAGAACGCACTGGTATCTCACGACAGGCCCAAGGTTACTACAGTGACCTCACACAGGTAATCCAACTTATTGTACTTTTCAGAGGTTTTTGCTGAATTCGCCGCAGAGTAATAAGCCCGGACCCAGCCGAATCAGACCCACTTCACACTCATCCGCTGGACTCGGAAGCTTTGCTCAGTGTCTCGATAATCAGTCATCGATCCCGTCTTCCGGTTACTCTGCAGAGACAAAGCCTATCGAGCCTTCCACAACAGAAATCAAGTCTCGCCCATTGCGGACCTTACACAGCAACCCTGTTCCACAACCTCGAGTTGCGGTGCGTACAGCGCCCCAAACAGGGTGTGCTATTGGTTCGACTATAGACAACCCCGGTGCAGTTGCAGAACGGCATCCTGTTCGGTGGTCGACCTTCCGATCCGGCTATGTGGACATCCTCTTCCCAGCCTTCAGCGGCGATTTCACAATTCCGTCGCCAAAAGCAAACACAAACCCACGATCAAGCATTAATCAGACACTAGCACATGTCATGGAGCAACGCGAAGACGTGCCTGTCATCCGGAACAACACCGCTAATCCGCACACAACCCGCCCAGATATTTGTGCGAATGACACCATTTCCACACGCTCAGCGGAAGATCACCAAGTATGTGGATCCCATTTAGATCAACTCCACCAACACAATGTCCTCGAAGTGGGTTGTTCAAGTTATCCCCGCGACTACTCGGCAGAGGTGCTTTCTTCGCCACCAGATTACAGCCCGTCCGTTCGTGGTTTCACCTTTGCGTATAGTAACCTACTGCTTTCGCTCGGCCCCCATGACAAACCCCGCCGTATATTGCATGACCATGATTTCACCTGCGTTATTACTGCGCATGGTATTATTGATCAGGTTTCCACGACGAGTGTCCTGAAACTGGATCGCCATATTCGATCGCCCTCTTTACCCTTTGAAGAGTTCGTTGATGATGCGTGTATACTATCCTACCAGGGAGACTCTGTCATAGTCCTCGGTCATGCGCGAGAACAAGATCAGGTTACTCTTCTGGGTTGTGATCAAGTAATGTCGCAGTTCATCAGTCTTGTAGCGCTCTCTGATGATTGTTTGCCAGGTTCTCCGACACATAACACTGCGACGTGACTGGGACCCAGTAAAAAGGCCCGGTGTAAGTGCTGTGACGTCATTGATGTCACCCTTGAAATTTGCGAGCGGGGGTTACGATCACCGTTTGCATATCTGGGATATCAGACAGGACCTTTCTGGTGCCTCGGCGGTCGAACTAGCCGTAAAACACAGCTCTCTGGTTCATTCCCTCCTATATGTCGTTGACACCAGTCACAGACTCATCTCTGTGGGAGCAGATCGCGACGTTCCTATTTATGACTTGTCCGCGGAACGTGTCGTGCAGACTCTCAAGACATCTTGTACTCCATATCATGCGCATAAGACTGACTCTCGATTTTGCACCTTACTCGAGGTATCCTGATCAATTCGCCAACAGTGATGTTTATTAAGCCAATCATAGGTTTCCCACTTGGAAACGCAGTTTGAGCTTCGAGACCACCGTTTGCCTAATCAAGCGATCCAGAGGTTTGGCTTTCTCACAGATGAAAGACGTAGACGATTTGAGAAAGGTTTGTCTGCGGACCCTTCCAAGAGGTTTCGACTAAGCATACGACCAGCGGACTCATGGTCTCACTTCGTTGCCTGTGGGGATAGGAATGGCACAGTACGTCTCTGGGATCTCCGTAATGTCTCGGCAGAAGTTACTCTTGTGAGCATCGACTCATTTATGTTGTGTTAACTCGTTTCACATTCGCGTACAGCGACAGTGCTTCAATGATCCTGTCATACAAGTCGTAAATACAGGACCTGGCTTACTAGCTTGTTCAAAGAGGAATGAAGTTGCATGCATCAACTTTTAGGGCGAGTAGTAGTAGGGTTGATGTCTCCGTTGCGTCGACATACACGATTAGCGCACGGGTGGAAGTTGGTGTACCATGTGACCTGTAATACTTGAAACGCTCCGACTGGTTTCGACAGAGCTATTATTATAGATGCATGGAAACAAAGGGATTACTGCGAATTGTCTATTCGGAGACCAACAGCGCGTAATATCATGTGCGACCTGGGCCGGTGATCTTCGGGATGAGTGCAGTGGACCAACTCAACCACACAACATCCTCGTGTTCGTCATTGGCAAGACCTCACCTTCCACATGTCGACGGCAGCAGAACGTGCCCGTCGAGACGAAGCGGTCGACCGCGCATATGCGGTTCAGGTAGTCGAAGGGACCAAGGTCTGTTTCTCCGCTGGGTCGCCAACGACGAGGGCAGTAGCTGAAGGTTCTTATCTGATCACCAGGGTGCCGCTGTGATGGGCGCATTAGGCCTCGGTATCATCACGCTAACTCACTACACATGGCCGACTTTCCGGTGAGCGCCGACACCCGTGCATTCCAGTCCACTCACGACCCTCGTCTTGCGTGACAGGCGTCAGACCCTTCCGTTCAAGGCATTTCTCATTACCGTCTGTGAGTCCGTCTTGCGAGAGGTACGACGATGCGCCGTTGGTCGTGCTCAATGTCGGCCTGGCAGTCGCAACGGCCGGTCTGGTGATCGGCGCAGACAACGCGCTTTTATCTCACGAAGCCGAACTTCGGCGGTCTGAACAGGCGATCCGCAGACTCGCCGTCATGGAACTCTCTCGTCAAGGTCTCGTACCCACGGAGACAGCAATCGCGCGCTGGCGAGACGAAAGAGCAAAACAGGCGGCGAGGGAGTCGGTCAAAACTAACGCATAGATCTCGCTTATTATACGTGCTACATATCATTCGCGTCGTGAGGGACGAGTAGACAGAACGAGCGAAATACAGCAGTCTAAATGAAAAACAATCACCAGTCAGTATCCTTCAAGAACGGAAGTGATGATGCCTTTATTATCGGAGATGCAGAAATCATGATGTGCGTGAGGTATAGGGGTGACAATACATTGCCAAGTGTACGTGACTATACGTTCACTGCCAGTCCCCGTGAAGAGGGGGTGGTGTTGGTAGGGGTTGGCCATAGTTGGCATGTGGTTGGGGTGGCCTTTGCGCTGGTCCTTGGAAATTACCAAAAGATGATGAAATGGTTGGAGGAAACTGCTTGTGCTGAGGCACGTCTAGCAGTGGTGGCGGCGGCGGTAGTGGTTGGTAAGCGGGCTGGACGGGCTGATATTTAACGGGAGGTTGTGGCAATGTCGGTGGCCTCGGAGGAGGATTCCCCTGCACTTGCGGCGGAGGTACAGGGAGTGGAGGCAGGCGAGAATTCATAGACTCGGATAAAGCTGCATAATTAGGCGCAGAGGGTATCCGGCGGTAGTGTGGAGGGACAGGTAGATCAGGTGGAAAAGTTCCGCTACTTGGAAAACCCGCGCCGACCTGCTGAGGGAAGCTGAAGGACGGCGGGACAGCTACCGAATAACGACGATCTCGCTGGAATTGTCCAGGTTGAGGTAAAGGTCTGGACCCCGTAGTGGAGGGACCGGGGGTTGCAAGGGGACGTGGGAGCTCAGAAGGTGGTGACGGCGTAGTCGGTGTGCGCGATCGATACATCTGGGGAGGTGCAGAATGAACTGGTGTAGGTGGAGGAAACGGAGTACCGTATTCTACGGACTGCGTAGGAAATGGCACGGGATGTTCGTGACCTGAAGACGTCAGCTGATATGAATGGTAGTCGGGTACTTGTGAGGTGCTCAGCGAGTGTGAGATGCGATGAGAAGCAGCGCTTGGTGGAGGAGGACTTGTCAAAGAGATTGATGTTGGTAGTACGGTTGTGTACCCAGGGTGTATATGATGAGGAGAATATCCGGCACGTGGGGGTGGATTGGGAGACGGTGAGTGGGATGGATGTCCTTCTGCAACGCTGAATGTCGAAGGTTCAGGTGAGTATGACGCTGATATGTTGCCGGATGAGGTGGAAGTACTGGAAATGGACACAAAACCAGACGATGATGCAGGCATGCTATACCTGGGACCACGATTCCGGACGGGAGGGGGATGACCGGAGACTGACCCACTTTCATAAGTTGGATAGTAGGAAGGACTAAAACTTAGGCGAGACTGAGGGGTTGTCGGAGTGATCGCGTCATCGTACAGAAAACCAGAACCTTCTATTTGGCCTTGCTGTTCGTAGGACTGGGAACTAGGCTGTGGTAATGGATGAAATCCCGTGGAAATCGATGGCCTCAGCGTCTGATTCAAAATTTAAGAAAGAATATCAGAAGGCGCATATGCGAGAAGTAGAAATCGACTGACTGCACGATTGTCCCGGGATCGATTGTCCATCACCCCAAGCTCTGCAAATCCATTGGCCATCTGATCCACCGACGATACTATGTTCCTTTGCTCGTAAAGGGGTGCATATAATTCGGGGCGGGAACTGGCGGCACGGAGGGAAGACGGCAAGGAATCAAGTTGATTGGTTGTGCTAGCTGACACGAGTAGAGCAGTCGGATGCATGTTCTCGTTCAACGAAGCACTACCGTCTGCCGGGACAAATGATCCAGGCCCGCCATAGTTCCTGTTCGATGTTGTTGGTTTGCGAGAGGATTTCTTTTCTGGAGGGGGTTCCTGATGATAGTGGATTAGCATGAGCTCACAAATCATTCCTCCACGACGCACATTCGACCAGAACGTCAGCTCAACGTAGACTTCGCCTGCATACTTGTCTTTGTTCATCAGAGTAAACCATTCTGAATGGATTAACGAGATTATCCAAGATCGACATTAACTAGCTTACCATCTGTCTCGCCCTTTGTCAAAACTTCGGTGAGATCAACAAGCGCCTCTCCAATGAAGTCTGGATCGCGTGCGTCATCAGCGTAACATTGAAGCCTCATAAAGTTCCCGCCCTTAATCTTTTTTGGACCTTTCTTTTTTGGAGGTAGAGGTGGGGGAGTATGACTCCCTGGCGCAGACCGAACGAGGTCAGCTTCTACATCCTCGAATATGGTGAATCGGAACTCTTCGTCCCATTCCGGGTGTTGGCCACCACGCTTGATGACTTTAGTCCGTCGCTTCTCCTCATTCAGAGTCACCAGACAATACGGAGCTTGTTTCCCAATATGTCTTTTATTTGGCAAGTTTTTCTGCCCTTGCTGTCAGAAAGTCAGCATGGATGTTCAGACAAATACCATACCGCCTTGAGCACGACAGCTATGAGGGTTCCGATTTCGTGCGGTGTGAAGGGCATGAATTGGACTCCGGACGATGATGAACAAAGGGAAGAGTAAAGAAACCAGTGTATGTCCTGCCTTACACGTCAATCGAACTTCATCGACCTTGTCCGGTAACAGTCCGGTGGCTATGCCCATGGATTTGTCCCTTACAGTACATAAAGTTCATCCCTTTTGGCAACTGCCCCTCGTTCTACTGCACAATGTAGAAAATTCGCATGTCACGGAACTCGTAGAGTAGACGCATTCATCGTCCCGGTATATAAGGCTCACAGCCGTCGAATAGCAGATGGGGCTTTCGCTGAGCAAGATCCAAGATCATCTCGCCAAAGTAACTGTTAGCCCATGCAAACCACGGTCGAGTATACTCGCTCCCGTTGTAAATGTTGATCGACTCGTGGATCAGACCAAGCCCCGCTGTGTTCTGTATATGTTAGCCAGGTCATAATCAGAGGATGGAGTAACGCAGCAACTTACATTGACAATCATGTACAGGGACTCCAGAATTTCGTCGTCGTCGTCACTGCCAAAGATACTAGTGATTTGTGACATTGGCCACGGGTTCCATGCAGCAATGTGTGGTCCACTGCGGATAATTGGCTGAGACACGCTCCTCGCAAAGTCAAGGTACTAACCCAATACCGTTGAAGTTTGGGCCATTGACGTAATAAGGGTTTTGGCGGGACATCAGCATCTTCTTTGTCTCGACATAGATGGGGTCATTTCTGTCAACGAACCCTAGGTAAGGGAGTGAAAGGAGAGACTATGTAAAGAGGGTTCATGTACAACCATCAAATCCAAGAGGCTGCTTACCGGAACATTGGCGTCATCCATCATATAGACGGAACCAAGTCCTTGAACATGGATCAGTCACATTGTCATTAGAATACTCTTAAACACACCGTTTATCTCATATGCAAAGACATTGTCAACAATCTAAGCAATTGCGTTCATTAGTGCTGATTGCAGTCGAGTCGGGGCCTACAGCATGCTCATGAACGGCGTTCTTGATGCTCTGGCTCCATTGCTTCGCTTGAGCACTGACGTTAGGTGCGATACCAGCATCATCCAGTATCGTAGCCAAATTGGTCAGTTCAACACTGAGCATGGCATTTGCCGGCGTAAGAAAAGCTGACACAGGATCAGCTCAGTCCGTACCAAGGGGGCTATCGTAGACCCACCGTAGACAGACAAATCGTCGGAGGGACGATGACTGGTTCCAACCATACCTGTATAGCCCTTGGGTTCGCCATTGCCGCCATTGTTGACCAAACCGGCGAGGGATCCTGGAAGGCCCGTCCAGTTATAATACGAGATGAAGTTGAAGTCAGTATCGAACGACGGTTGTGACTGTTCAGTCATAACACGGAAGATCTGATCGATTGCAGATAACCCTATGCGCGCATAAATGTTGGTCGGTCATTAACAGGGGAAAAAGAATAGCTTGCAATTGACATTCATCATTGACGAATCATTTGTTGCTTGGTAATAAGATGCAGATAATTTGATGAAGCTACACAGTGAGTCAAGCTCATACTATATCATTCAAACAGTCAAAATATATGCTTTGGTCTTGTCAATAGCAAGATCTGCAACATACCTTGCATTCAAACACGGTCAGATCATTGATAGGACTGATACGGCCGTCAAAATCTCGTCGTGATGTATTAGTGGGGTATAACTCACGGATTCACGAGGACATGGTCGGCCCAAGGGTTATGGGAGGGAGGTAAACCACTCTCCGGGGGAGGTTGGAAAGCCCCACAATAGGGATGTTCGGATATATATCGTGCTTCATTATTGATGACAGCCTTGACGAGGGTAGCGAGCTCCCGATCTATCGACAAGAGGCTACGATAGTGAACAAACTAAATTACTTCCATGAGCCCTAGGGAACAGCCTGGGCTCAGGGACAAACCTGGTTTCCAGTGTCTCGAAGCCATTGTGCGCTACAGAACGATGTCATCGAGACGTCTGTCTACTTCAGATTGATCGTACGAAATGTCTCCAGTGATTATAAAAGCCAAGTTTTCGTCCTGTATCCCAGTCAACATTTATGTTGCATTTCGACTGGAGGTATACCTTGCTGAAGTATTTGACCGTGGTGTCTTGAAGCTCACGTTCAATATCAAGGTTCAGCTACCACACCTGGCGTCGACACTCACCAAGAGTGTTTGGGAACGTGTTTTCAAAAAGACGTGCGATGTCTGGGTGCTTTAAGCGCATATTCATGTCTAGAACGACTTTCTGTGACAGGCATTTAAGGCGTCGACCAGATAGAGATTTGGGCATGGCCTACCTCGACAGATGAACTGTTGAACGTACGGCATGCGGGATCAGGCCGCATGTAGGGCAAGCCCAAAGGGCCAGCAGAAGGATTACCATGCGGCGTCTGAAGAATCGTCATTAGATATCAAATCAGACGCGACAACATGAAGTTGTACTTGTGAATACGTTGAGTAGTCTGGGCAACCTGCCCCGGCACTCAAAGCACCTAGCACAGGTATGGCAAGGGTGAGCCTGTCGAGTCCGAACATTATAAGATCACTTCCGAATTTCTGTAAGTGTTGTGGATGAGAGAAAGGGGAACAGTTCCATGAGAGCTTGGAGCAAGTACTTTCTATGAGCCTGGCGAGCATTTGATCATGAGAGGACCGGTGGAGGTAGTGGGTTCAAGCACACGCTAACGTGCTCCAGAGGTAAACTGAAAGGGAAGGGATGCCGCATCTGCTGGACAGGCTAAATAACGTTATTGTTTGACGACCTTTCTATAGGCAAGTAAGAGCTCTGATTGGACGACGTGGGTTTTAGCGATGACAGGACCCTTAATTCCCTTTTCTGCTAGCAAAGAACAAGTTGGGAACCTCGGTTAACTGAAGTCCGACCTGCAGATGGCGGTAATGGGTAATGTATACTGTGCAAAATAAACAAGAACTTGAAGGGTAGTATACCATACCAATGAATAGAGTCTAATCGAATAAACTAACTCCGTCGCCGAAAAAACAACGTCAAGGCATGGGGTAACGTCGAACGATGGCACAAATATAGACGTGAAGTAGGTGTTCATGGCGGAAGTCAATCGCCCTCGCCTACGAATAGAACTTTCAGAGCTGCTGCGCCTGTCGACCGACCTAATGTCGAAGGCGTGTCTTCATAATGTTCTCGAGTTCCAGGGTGTTCCGACTCTTGTTTGTTTCCGTCATCATCTTTGGCAACTTTGGTAGCAAGAGACACGCCTTGATCCTCCAATGGCGACTCCGCACTTACCCCTCCTTCAACCACACTCTCATTAACCCTCTCATCATCCCCATCTTCCACGCTCACTGGCCCGCCAAGTTTTATACTGTTGCTCGTCCACATGTTCTTGTTCCCCGCGGTGATGCCTGGACCACTCCCGAGGATCTTGGCGCTCCATCCACTGACTTCACTATCCCAACTTCCTCTCCTTGAGCTTCTGGGCCTGAGGGCGCGAAGGCTGGCATCCACGTCTCGCTCCACATCAACGTCCAAGCGATCATCGTCAACAAGAAATTGGCTCGTGTTTTCCCCTTCTGGATCCCCAAGGATGCTACCTCCGAGGTGAGAGATGGAATCACCACCTCCAAGTAAGCCAGACAGGGTTGCGGATCTCAGCGAACCAACGGTCATGCGTGCTCCGGGTATCGCATATGCCGAAGAAGCAAGGGTAAGCACCGAGGCGTTGTCAAGGGGTGGTGAAGAAGGGCGGGGGTTATTTCGCGGATGGTGTGCGGTATGAAGTGGTGCCTGAAGCCCATGGACATTGTGTCCTAACAGTCCAGTGTTCGATGAAGTGAGATTCGCATGTGTGAAAGAGGAAGCGGGGTGCGATACAGATTGTGGGGACGGCGGGAAGGCAGAAAACGTGATAGAAGCTCCACTACCAACCAGGCCACCATTGGTGCCGGTGGAAGATGAGCGAGCATGAAGAGCATGGCGTGGTGAGATTTGCGATACTGGAGTTACGGGAACCTGGGCAATGTGACCCACACCCGCAGGAGGCAGATCAATACTAAGAACAGTCGTTGGCTTGGTGCTAGCTGCAATACTGCGAAAGGTTCGTGAGTGAGATATGTAGGACGAAGAAGAATGGGAGAGCGACGGTGACGGAGGAGAGCTGGGAGGAAGGGGACGTAACGACGCGTCCTCATCAGCCTCAAGGGCGCTTGCAGGAGACCACATCGAATCACGAGCCAGGGATGAGCGGCGAGTGGAGGCATCCACGTTGTCATCATCACCAAGCTGTAAAGAATGGTTGTGCTCAGTCTCCACGTCGTTAAGGGAGATAGTACGTCGCTGCGATGCAGCAGACGGAACGCCCCTCCTGTGATGATGGAGGGCACCCTGCCGCTGTGATGTGGTAGAGGTGGCCTGCGGCCAAGGAGAAGAGACGGATCGGCCATTAGACCGTAATGCAGGCGTAATTGCCGCGCTAAGATGACTCTTGGTGTTTGGGATGGCCTTTCCATCTGGGATCCTCCTTGCCCTGGCTGACCCGCCGAGTTTGCGCTGGAACCAGTTGATGATTGGTTTGCTAGAACGTTGGGGAACTTTCTTGGCATATGGCTGCTCTGACACCGGTGTCTGCTTCGACGAGAGTGGAGGTCTGCAAGCAACGGATTGTTGGTATTCCTGCTTTGCCTGTGGGCCACTTGTGTTCACTGACTTGGACTGGGGCTTCTGTGAGTGGGAATCGTGAGGCCTCGCAGGGGCCATTGTGATGGTGGTAGTTGCCGGAGGCATGTGCGACTGAAATGTGCCGCTCTGAGCAGTACTGTGTGGGCACTATTCAGATGGCGAGAGGAGTGTGGAGAGAAAAGTGGAGATGGTGGAAAGGTTCCTTTAGTAGGTGCATGTAACCTGCCACAACTTATTGGGATGTGTCCAGGCTTGGTCTCGGGTGCAGTAACGCTCTCAAACAAGATTCGCAGTGTTTCCGAAATACTATGTGGTACAATATGTACAAGTTGATCTGCTGTCTTCACCAATCCGTCGTCTTGTTCGTCTTCACCGGGACAGCTGGAATCTTCTTCCCCTTGTACCCAAACCCGTCCAGCCACGGCCAAACTGTGCTCCTGCGCTGCTCAAACGCGGCAATGGCATCTTCCTTCTGCAGCGTCAGCGCAATGTCATCCAGACCATTTAATAAGCAATGGCGCCGGAAAGGATCCACCATGAAGTGGATCGCAGGCTTGCCATTTTCGCGCCTCACTTCTTGTTTCTCAAGGTCGACCTCGAGCTCCACACCTACCCCTGCATCCACGGCAAGGTCTTTGCACTCCTCCTGAGAAAGCGGTAGGGGGAGCATGCCGTTTTGCATGGCATTGTTCCGGAAAATATCGCCAAAGCTTGGGGCGATAACACAACGAATTCCAAAGTCATTCCTACAGCCCAGTATCGTCAGTCCGAGAGCCAGGATTAGACTTGGATATGTATACTCACAAGCTCCATGCGGCATGTTCCCGAGAGCTACCGCAGCCAAAGTTCGGCTCTGCGATGACCAGGATTCTCGCCTTGTCATATGGGGCACGGTTCAAGACAAAGTCCGTCTTCTCCCCAGTCTTGGGATCGAAGCGGAGAGCGTAGAACAATCCGTTGGAGAGACCGGTACGTTTCAATGTCTTGAGGAATTGTTTAGGAATGATCATATCCGTATCGACGTTCGCCATGTGCAAAGGTGCTGCGATCCCTTTCACGATGACAAACTTCTCAACTTTAGAGCTTGAAGGGGAAAGTCCTGCAGAAGATGTGCCAGACGCGTGAGTGAGAGGCTGCGGCTCAGGAGGAGGGAGGACAGGGTCGGTCAAAAATTCGTATGGACTCGATTGTTTCAGCGGCGTCTCAGTGACGTTCCTGGCTCCTGAACCCAGTAGTTTCCGGACATCGGTGAGCTTGCCCGAAATGGCTGCCGCTGCTGCCATGGCAGGACTGACGAGGTGAGTCCGTCCTCCGGCGCCTTGACGACCTTCAAAGTTGCGATTACTCGTGCTAGCACAGCGTTCACCAGGGGCTAGCTGATCTGGGTTCATGCCTAAGCACATGGAGCACCCAGCCTCTCGCCAGTCAAAACCAGCCCGCTTGAAGACGGTATCCAATCCCTCAGCCTCCGCATGCTGCTTAACCAACCCTGAACCGGGAACGACCATGGCTTGCACGTTCGGTGAGACCTTAGCGTCTGGACCTGCAGCCAACACGACTTGAGCAGCAGAACGAAGATCTTCGATACGACTGTTGGTACAGGAGCCAATGAAGACTTTATCCAACGTAATGTCTTCCATGCGGGCATTCGGTTGCAGGCCCATGTAGGCCAAGGCCCGCTCTGCGGCGGCCCGCTTGGCGGGGTCTGTCATTGCTGCGGGATCTGGAACAGACCCGGTGATGGGAACAACGTCCTGGGGGGATGTTCCCCAGGTCACTGTGGGTGGTATATCGGCTGCATTGACCTTGACTTCGATATCGAATTTTGCATCGTCATCACTCTTGAGGGTACACCAATAAGCGACTGCATGGTCCCATGCCTCGCCTTTGGGAGCCAAAGGACGATTGCGAAGATATTCAAAGGTGACGTCATCTGGTGCAACCATACCAGCCCGGGCACCAGCTTCGATACTCATATTACAGACGCTCATACGAGCCTCCATGCTGAAGTTGCGAAAGACAGAGCCGGCATATTCGATGACATGACCCGTGCCTCCAGCCGTTCCAATGAGTCCAATGATATGCAGTATGACATCTTTTGAAGTCACGCCTTCGGCGAGGTCACCGTCTACGGTGATGCGCATGTTCTTCCCCTTTCGTTGCAACAGCGTTTGAGTGGCAAGGACGTGCTCGACCTCGGATGTCCCAATGCCGAACGCTAAGGAGCCAAACGCGCCATGAGCTGTGTAAAGGAAAGATTAATGATTGTAAGGAGTTGATGACACGGACTTACTAGAGGTGTGTGAATCACCACAGACACATGTGATGCCCGGAAGCTGTGAGAAGTCGGTATTGTACATCAAAGATGCGGGTGACGCCTCACCGTGAAACCTTGTTCGGGTCCGATGATATGCACGATTCCTGTAGTTTGGTCAGCGATGAAGTTGGCAGGGAAACAGGACTGGGTACCCTGACGGCGATCCGCCAGACCGAAGTAAGTGAGTCCAAATTCTTTCACGTTTTCTTCGACGGCCAAACATTGTGCACGAGAATCGGGTTCAGCTACGAACGTGTCGACAGACTTGTAGTTCTTGCGAGAGATCGTACTTTTATCAAATGAGAGTTTGATCTGGTCTCCACGCGACAGCAGAAGCTACCCACGGAATGTTATGATCGACAGTTGCAAGGGTACAATCCGGCCGGCGAACGTCCCGGCCGGCAGTCCGCCTACCCCGGCGATGAGCGAGCAAGTTGGCACTGGGCAACGGAAACATACAGCCCCTCGAACGCCTGAGGACTCGTGACTTCATGAACAAGGTGACTATGCCAAGTTGTTGTTGGGTTTACTCGCGAGGACAACACACATACCGATCAATATAGATGAGTGCTAAACCGTCTTCCGTCACATCGCTGAGAAGGCATGAGTTTGACATCAGTATGCGTGGTAAACACTCACACGACATGATCGTCCCAGATTTTATCGTACAGAGTACGGGGTCCAGTGACCGGAGCTGGCATAATACAGTGGTTCGCTTCGATAGCGAGGTGGAGAAGAGGGCAAAAGAGAGGTTGGATGCTGCTCGGTTCACGCACATGATGTATTATTTAACTAAGAGCCAGTCTCGGCCGATCTGGCCAACTCGGCCGACGATTGTAGCACGTAAGCAAGTACTGCATCGCGGTGTCCGAATGTAATATGTAAATATTGATCTTGCACATATGTTCAGCTGGTCAACTACAGCTCCTCGTAAGATGATGTCAGTTACCGGCATGCCTCGTGCAGTCTAATGTCATATACCCAGGAGATAGGGTACGGTGGGGTATCAATCAGATACAGTTACTACTTGACCTGGTCATAGCGAGACCGCAACAACAGTGTGTCGGAAGATGCCGTGACTGAACTGCATAGTTTCTCAGCCACAGTGGCCCACCCCAAGATGTCTCGGCAAGCGTGTAGCCCCGAGTCTTCAGGTCGACGTTATGGCCAAGTCCAAGAAGTGTGCACCTCCACGTTTGCTTGAAATATAGGCTAACCTGTCACCGCCAGCCACACCAACCACAATCAGAATCGCAAGGCCCACCGTAATGGTATTAAGAGGCCACAGACCAAGCGGACGCGCTCGCTGAAGGGGGTCCGTACTCGTACTTACTGCCTACGTGTTTTCTGATACTAGATTTTGCTCTGTATAGGTTGAACCCAAGGTGCGTTAGCTCTGTCACATCGGTACTCGGAATAATGACCCCATCTTGTAATCCAGTTCCGCAAGAATGCTCTCTATGCACTCATCGGATCTGTAAGCCCAGCCTATTCCTAACCACAGCCTTTACCTTATTTCTTATTAGCGAAAAGCACGCGCTGAACAAAACGAGAGTTCATGACCTCAGTGGCTCATTCTACCTTTGCTGCATCGCCCCAATGACCAAGAATCGCAGGCGTGTAGATCGCACTCGACGCATGTATCACCTATCGTAACTATGCAGTATGACTTTGGTCCTGAAAAGTGACACTGCATTTCCAGTGTCCCTTCACTATGGCCGGAATTCCGGGGTAAGCGAATGATCACCCAGTCTTTCCCTCCGATTCGCTTGAAAGCTCCTCGCATTACGTTCAAGAGTAGCTTGCAATCTCGCAGCCTGAGGATCGAAGACAAATGAGACTAATGTTGGTGGCGAGTAAAAAGACACTCTGAAACATACGGCTGCATCTTCCGGTCGAAGGGCTCCCTTCGCCATGTTGTGCTTGCCATATTTAAGTTTCTTGACTCGTGGGGTTTGCATTCTCTTCCCCACTGCGCTTTCCTCAAGTAGAGCCTCGCACTCTTCCTGAGTTGCAACATAACCTTGTAGTAGCGAGAAGAATTTGTGACGGAGAACGGTTTTAATCCTCTCGAGCGCATGCACGTTATACCACCCATCTCGTTCCTGGAGTGAGTGAGGCAGGAACGTGGTGGTAGATATTGCGATACATACATCACATGTTTCACGCAAGTCTTCCTCGTTCTCGATCATGTCTTTCAGCATAGGGTCATGTATGTCGCATAGTTGGAATGCCGCCGTTTCCTTGGTAAGTGAGATGCCATCAAATATATGCGACTTTCTGGAAAAAAATGGACTCAGCATTATATATCGGTTAAGTAGAGGTAAAATGCTATTTACCGCCGCTCAACATCCATCGCCTCCTCTTGTTCGGCGGATCTGGTAATGTACGTGGCCGCTGACCTCCCTTCCTGTCTCCGGGAAACGATGGAGACCCTTGACATTGGATGATTTGCATTACGGAAATAGATACGCTGATAGCTGTCGGATTCGTGAGGCAGTTCAATGATGACACTCCTCACTGAATGCTCACAATCGAGCCTCTGGATGCTTTCTTGGGTCATATCCAAGGCGGATAAGGGTGTCCCGCCAGGGCCCATCCTGGAACGTGTAGCAGACAAGAGGAAGTAAAACTTTGGAACTGCAAAACGTGAGGTGATGTAACAAATAAGCCGGGGAATGACACCCCACTTGTGTATCTCTCTAACCTCCGCAGGACTGAACTGATTGTACAGGGCAACACGTGTCCAGATCGGACGATCTTGCACCAACTAGTAGACGTTTCAATTGTGATGTCAGCAGAATACAACAGATTCATATGACCTGCGTAACGCGTTCTAGGAGTTCAGGTTTCAGTTGATTTTGGGCTTGTTGCACGACCGGGATTGGATTCTGGGGGATCTATAGAGTGTAAGATGAAACCAGGATAGTCCACAACAACTACCAACATTGAGATCTCCAAAAGTGACCGTTGCGGGGCCATATCCTTTCCAACGACCTTTGTTGATGAGTCGCTTACGTTCCTCTCCAGTTTCTTCATTGATAACAGTAGTAACTATCGATGCAGGGTTCGGCTTGAAGCTACCCATCTTCAAGTCCATGCTGTGAGGACAGGATCGAGTGACTTACTTGTAGTTCTGAGGAATGCCCTGGCGACTGAATATTGGTGGTGGAAAGAGCCTTAAATTACTCCGCGTAACAGGTGGACCACCGTTTTTCACAAGGCCGGGATCGATATTGGGATCGTCCCCTGACGAGGAAGAGATGATATAGTCTTCTTTCTCTTCGGGAATAGTGTACTGCCGGATGGCATCAACTTTCAACCAAGCATCAACGCAACTCCTACGGTCGCTCTGCGTCTCCTTACCGTCCATTCTGTCCATGGCTAACCGCAACTGTGCGATGGGATCCGACATATCAGGTTGAAACTGATAATCTGCCATGGCTGTCCTTGCTGTGAACACTCATCATAGAGACCAAGGCGATCATGACTTACTGCGAAACCGAGCAGTCTTCAAAATGACTCCTAATGGTTCTGCGACGTAGTCTCCAACAACGCCATCATCGTCCACACGTCGTCGCTTCCTTTTTGTAACCTTGAGCAAAATATTGCCTGTTCCAACGACGTCCCCTGGTATTGGATGTGCATAGGGATTACCGTAACGGAGGTTCAATTCGAGCAAAGCTTCGCTCCTCGCAGCAGTGCGCTTGAATGCATTCTCAAGTTTGGACGGGCCACCTAAGTTGCGAACTGCCAAGGAGGCGGAAGAAGCCTGCACGTAGCCGGGATACTCGACTGAATAGAAGTGAGTGGTAGGAAGGGGTCGCTCGGGGGCCTCAGTCGCAGAAGATGATTGTTGGGTGTCCATGCTAGTACATAGCGTTGATTAGCAAACCCAATAATTATGTAGGTATCAATCATGGCAGAACCCAGTAGCCCAACTTTGAATGTAGCCAACTCGTTCAACCCATAGCCTCCTCCGAAGCCGGTTAACTACCACCTGCCTTCTTCTGCAAATCCCTCCACGCGCTCAAGAGTTCCTGTAAATAGGGGGTAAAAATCTATACCCCACCGACGACATCGATCTAACTTACTTGGTCTGCGAGATCAACACCAGCTCTCTCCAATTCCTCCTTGAGTTTCTTACCCGCCCTGCGAAATTCTGCATTCGACAAGAGCTGGAATAACTGCATCGTCGTTGGGCCCGTCGAGGGGTCGACTCCTGTAGTATCATTACATGCAATTAATACAACGAGGCAACGTCGATGCCCAATGCGTACCTTTCTGTTGCATCAGTTGCTGGATCTCCTCCAGCGCCTTCACAGCTTCAGGACTGCTTAGCAATTTTCGAATGGCGGGAAGGTTTGCCACCTCTTCGAAACTGCCCAGGCTTGAGCTGAACTCTGACGGCCTTTTTATTCTTGCATGTGCTCGAGGTGTGAATGAAAATGAACGTTGGGATCGAAATGCGAGGTGTGATACTGGTTGTGCCGGCCGTCGTGTGAGCAATACACCGTGTCTGAACGTGTTCATAGTGATGTTGTTGATTGTGATTCGGTGAAGAATGAGCTTCCTGCACTGGCGCGTTAAGACGCAGTCACCAACAATAGCAGATCATAGTACAACGAACTTTATCGTGAACATCTCTACAACACAGCTATCCTTGGGACGCAGAGGGGCCTCGTGGCCGTCACAACCTCCACTCGGAGAACCTTCTACTAGTCCTCCGAATTTGCTGTTGGGTACAGGAGGCCACTCCTCCATACCTGTATCGTGCTCTAGCAGCGTTTCTTCTACTACATGCATACTCAAACACCGCTTGAGTAGCTTGGCCGGTTTCCACTTCATGCCCTCGACGATCCGTCGACTCCGGTAATATTTTCATCTTGTGATCGGGATAAATTGAGACCAGAAAAACACCTGAACAAGTAATCAATCAGCTGCCAACGTGGAAGGTTGTGCTGAACACAGAAGAGAAATCTCAGTAGTATCCCTTCTATTGGCGTAATGCCTCATCGGTTGGTCCCCGCTCTCTTCAATTTCCGTTACGCTAGCACTTTCATCACGTCGACTCTTGTTACTCGTACAGTCAAAGTATGGGACTCCGTTGCCAGGTCTCGAACACCCCTGTGCGAACTGCGACGGAATATGAACAAGGCCAGACCGAGTAAGATGACGAGCACGTCATAGCTATACTTGCACTCCTGCTGGTGGCTTGTTGGGGATCCAAGAAAACAGAGGAAGAAGGGAACGGGTGGCTTTCAAATATTGGTCACAAGTTCTTGCATTTCGGGGTAGAGATACCATAGGTGTTAGGGCTGATTTGCACCAGATGAGTTGAAAGCATTGCGAATGACAAAGATAGTCGCGTGGACTCATTTGCCAACTTCTTCTCCGCCAGACCGGACACTATGATATTGTGAAGTGAGGAACGGAGGCGAGTGGGTTGACTCCAAAAGAGACCCCGGCCTTGTTCGAGGAGCTCGGCTGCACGTAGAGTGTATCTATGAAGACGGGCAGCAAAGGCGTCCACTACTCATGACGAGATGAGATTCTTGGGGATGACCAGGTATTGAATAAGATGGTTCATATGCCTGTGAGATCATTGGACGACACCACACGGCCCGGGTGTCCTTGCGGGTGAAAGTCAACTGCTTATTGGTCGAAGACGACTGCCGTCGGGGTCAGACATCTTAGTTGTACCGATTGAAGTAATAAAGAGCCGCTGAAACTAGCTTAAGACGTGGGAAAAGGGAGACGGGATATCCACGAGGGCGGTACACTGACTCTGCCATGGAATATGATTATTTCTCGATCGACGCAATCCTTGCAGAAAACCAGGTAGGTGTTCTGTGGAGACCAGATTGACTGCTACCATACATTTTCTTTCAGAAAATACAGTGCACCTTCAAGATAGATGTACCCAGTATGGGGCATCTCGGTGGAGGTTCTGATAAGGATGTATGCTCTCATCTGCTATTCAGGCGTCATCACGCTCAGCTAGGACCTCAACAGATCAAGGCCTTGACAAGGGTCCCCCTCCCGATGTGGTTGGCGTATATCTTTCTCTACTCGTGGGGGTTTATCTGAATCATCCATTCATCCATTCACTCCATGACCCCGACAGAGACTGGGCCGATGTAGCGACACCGGTGGCTTTTGGTACTAGGGTCAGGAACGCCCTCAAAGCAGAGGCTCGGAGTGTCAAGCTCTCCTCGCTCGTTGGAGCGGGCGGGCTGTGGTACGGCTTTGGAAAAATGATTTCGGAAATGTAAACGAGCCACGGTGAACGTCGGGAAACAATGCTAATTCCAATTTATAGATTAACGGAAGAGCAGGGCCTTGAATTGGGGACAGTGCTCACCCAGGTACATAGCCGGCATGTGTGGAGATACCTCTTGGACTGTATGATGACCTCTGGACAGACATTTCGCGGGCGTCTCACTGAAGTCATTGACCAAGCACAGCACTTTGCAGCCCTGGGACCCGCAGGAGGTGGAGGTACTAGTGGCGACGTGACGCAATCGTTTAGAGAAGGCCTGGACGGAACAGAGAGAGAATGTAGAGTCAAACACTTTAATCCATACGACGTAGCGCTGACATGTCCGCAGTATTCTTATTGGCACAAGAAAGCGTCAGACAAACAAAACGTTGGTACGAAGGCAGTGACAAGGTGCGCCGGCAGTGAAGAGGTCGTTCATTCCAGATCTGGATGTCATTGGTCTTTTTTCTGAGCAACTTGCTCTGAGGCGGGCAGCATCCTTAGTTCTTGCACGAACCTGTAACACTCTGAGTACGAGCGTCATGAGGAGAATTGTGAATGTACCACTTCACGCTTGCCCATAGAGCGATCTCAATCGCCATTAGAATGAAGAAATGGACGTTGCCATTCGTGAGGTAGGCCGACCAGACGAAGACCAGAAAGAGAAGGGTAAAGGCGCAATCGACTGCCAATAAAAAGGACGGATGTAAAGCAGAGCCCGGCTTCAGCACAAAAGCGAAGAATCCCGATACACCGACGTCGGATTCAGGCGGCATGTTATGGGCAACAAGCCTACACAACAGTCTCCAAGTCGTTGATGTATACAAACACTAATCAACAATACTACAGTCTATGCCCTCTACTTCTCCTCCTCCGATACGATGCAGTGCAAGAACGGATGTCAGCGGGTCCGAATCTGTATGTCCATGGGCTGGAAGCGGGGCGGAGTCAGGTAGTTGTGGAACGAATTCCGCCTGACGTTGAAATGTACCCGAAAGCTCGAAGTACTTTTCAACGAAAAAGAGCACGGACTCTGGTTTAGGAACGTCCTCGGAGTCATCGCGGTCACCAAGAGCACTTCTGGGTGGTGTCCGAAGCACGGGTAGTTTGAGCTGACCCAACCGAGTGTCGAAAACGACAAGACTCGCAGGTGACGAACTGGGTCTGTTGGCATAGTCTCCAGGAACGAGAATGACAACATACGTCAAGGATTGGGATGACAAATACTCAATGGCTGAAAGCGCATGAGTGATCAGCAAGAGATAGGAGGATACCGTGTGTCTTGGACTGGATGGGTTGAGGGTCACTGATGGGAAGCGGCGCGTCGACTCACTCTTCTCGCTCCGACAAGAAATAGGCAGAAGGCTCGTGCAATACAAGCAGCGTGGGTGCACGATCAAGTGTTACTTTGGGAACCACTGGGACGGATGGGGAGGACATGTCATGTATGCGGAGCATGGCCAGGACGGCCACGAGGTGTTGAGGGCTAGGGGGATAGCTAGAGAGAGGTCAGCTGGGCGGTGCATGGTGACGCGATCAAGGGGCCAACAAGACGGTAACCCTGGAGCTCATGGCCGCGGCTGAGCCAGTTCCGGAGCGGGTGTTGAGCCATTCGTCGGTGTGGGACTGTAGGGCATGGAGGAGGGCGTCGCGGGAGGGGGAGAAGAGAACGGCACGGTGTGGGGGTGGGACGGAGAGGGAGAGGTGGATGGGTGCAGCGGGGAGATACGGGCCGTGGACGAGGAGGGACTGGAATCGGGGCAGGGACGAGAGACGCATGGTCACGTGGGTGCTGGCCATCCTGTGTGCGGGACAGCCTTAAAGATGCGGACCATCATGGCGGGCCTCTCTCCCCACCCCTCATGACCCTCGTATCCGCTATCCCGTACGCTGCAGGCATCTTCCTCGAGTCCGCCCAGGTGACCGCCCAGTTCGCCCCGGTCCCTTGGCTCGCTCCCGCCATCGGCCTTCTCAACACCCTCATAACCATGATCAGGCAGGCACATGCCAACAAGTATGCCAACCACCGTCCCATCTAGACGATCGTGATCTCTTACCAACCACTAGGAACGCTCTGAAGCAGCTGCAGGACCGCTGCCTCAGCTTCTTGGTCGTCGTGCGTCAAAACGGCGAGGGTGCTCCTCCTCCAGAGCAGCAAAGGTTGATTGCCGGTGTCGAGAGGTCTCTCTTTCACTAACTCGTTCCATCCATTGATTCTCATGACAAACTTCCAGCACGCTCCGCAGCATCATCGCTCGTTTGGACAAGTGGTGCTCGAAAGGCGCAATCGAGGTCTTCATCAAGCAAGCCGATCTGGCGGCTGCCATCCAGGACTGTCACATGGAAGTCAACGACAGTTTGACTAAACTCCAAGTGGGTTCAGAACAACGTGCTCTTCTCTGGCTGATCCCTTTCTCAGCTCACTGCAGTATTAGACACTGCGGTTTGGCAAGCTGAATTCAAGGCAAATAACGAACGCGATCAAGCCGAAATTCTACACTACCTCTCAGATATCAAGAATACCCAATCAATCATTGCAATGACGCAACATCAGCAAAGCGCTGACATCAAAGCTATCATGACAATAATGCAGCAGGTTCGTTGTGTCCGTCGCCTCTTACTTCCACTCCAATTATTCGATTTGTCTGCAGAATCTTTCAATCACCCCTGATCGTAATACCCAAGGCCTTGGGACAAACCTGTATGGAATACAAAAGTCCACCGGGAAACTACTTGCAAACATGCATCTACAGCGCGGTGAGGTCCGCCGACTTGGCCAGTACCCCGTCAGCGGGACGGGTTCCATGGATATCTGGGAGGGACTCTACCTAAATGAAGAAAAGGTTGCTATCAAGATACTGCGTGCTGTTCATTCTACTCCCAGGAGTCTACAGGTGTGTCTGCATAGTTGGTGGTTTGCGTATTTGCATAACATTTTACCAGCGGTTCAGACGCGAAGTCGACATTTGGAATAGAGTATGGGAAAGCGATCAAGGCCGTCACATTCTCCCACTCTATGGGTTTTGCCAGAATGATGGACCATTTCCGTGTGTCTTTTCTGTCTTGGGGACGTACTTTGCTTGACGTCCGCGACAGTTACGTCGTCAGTCCATGGCACCCGAATGGAACGGCTGACAAGTACGTTGCCCAATACCCTGATGTTGATCACCTCACATTGGTTAGTCTTATGGTTGACTTGCCATCGATCTGATTTATCGGACAACTTCACAGATTCGAGGTGTCAGTGCAGGGGTCCATGTTCTGCACACCATGGACCCACCTATTGTTCATGGGGACTTGAAAGGGGTGGGTATTGGCCCTCCCGCTCATACTCGCACCCAATGTTTACTTGTATAGGCCAATATCATCATCGATGCGGTTGGCAGTCCACTTCTTGCGGATTTTGGTTTCTCGCGAGTGCGTCTCCGACGATTATGAAATCTAACTCTCGGTCTAATGTACTTGTATCAGGTTGTAGAGGATATAACCGGCGTGCCCTTTACCCAGTCCGCTGGGTGAGTACGGTCTTGCGAGATTTTCACATTTTCTTTTTTTTTAAACGCCGATGCTTGGTTTTAGCGTCTCAAACTCTCAGAGATGGCTAGCACCTGAGTTATGCTTTGACAAAGGCAGGCTCACCATGGCAGCCGATGTTTACGCGTTCGGAATGACAATGTTAGAGGTATATTATTTTTTTTCGTGTTCCAGTCGAGCTCTTGTGACTCTTCTGTAGCTAATGACGCACGCGATGCCGTGGGCGACGGTCAGACACACTACACAAGTCATCATCAAGGTGGCTTCAGGCGAAAAGCCCCCCAGACCTCGCGATGAGGCTACCACTGCGAGAGGACTCGATGATCATCTGTGGGGAGTCATGCAAAAGTGCTGGGATGAAGCAGAGACCCGGCCAACCATAACAGAGATTATGCAAATACTGTAAACTCAAAGGGGGTGGTTGTATGTTGCATTATGTAATTTCTTACTCGTCGAGAATATCAATCGTTGGCCATTCTTTGCGGTTGCGACCATGCATCCATTCGCGTCCTATGTCTTGCGAAGTTACTATAAAGCGACTGGTTGGAACGAAGACAATCTCTATGCTAATTTGACCCGCTCCTCCAGTGGTAGGTCCTTTTACATGGCTCGCTCTTCATCCTGAAGCCTCCGAGGCAGCTATACTGGATTTCAACGTCCCGCGCGGATTACATCTTTCGGTATCCAAGTCGCCGAACCCGCTTTTTAGCACATCGTATTCCATGAATGCGATGCCGTCACTCAATGGCTCACTGGGATACATATTTACCTCGTGCGAGCTAGATATCCAGAGCTCTAGGGACGTCCGTTTCAAGGACATGATCGAGCGGTTCAGATTGTGTAGTCTGCCTAGACGACCAGAGGGAAAGGAGGAATGGCTGGCTGGCCAGCGTGTCGACTCGCGGGGTATGTCTCCGTCCGTCGCTCTTCACATCCGTGATCTTGAAACGTTGACCGACAGGACTCTGCGACAGATTACTTGCTCTATGGTCGCCTGTACCTTCCTTCCGGTCGATTGGATGCGCTGTATTCGACCCGGCTATCCCCTACTGTACAGGCGCTGGTGGCTGCCATATCCGACCCGCGATCGAGCCTCACCGGAGAGGGGAGAGCGCGTGGAGAGAACGTGAATAATATCATGTTCAGCCTGCAGCACGACATCGGAAAATGGTGCACAGAGTATACCTGGAGCGCCGAAGACGGGATGTGGGGCGTGCGCGTATTGCATAATTTTGGCAGGTTCGGCAACTCCGGAGAGCCTTCGGAGGATTCGAGCTCCTCGGTCGGTCCCCGGCCAAAGCGTGTGGACGAGGAAGATGCCACCGGCGGTGGACTGAAAGGCCGTGTTTCCGCTGGAGCAGAATTCTATGTCAGTGCAAAGGAGAAGAGCGCGGGAGGTACGGGGTGGCTCTGTTTCCACCAGGGTATACTCAGTCCTTCAATTACAGTGTCCACTGGAATACGGTTTACGACGCTCTCGGACTCGTCCACTGTTTCATCTCAAACACAGTCATCTTCGTCATCTCGTGGGCTACCATCTCAGCCACCCACCACGATTACGGCCTTGTTCAATCCAATGATGGGTCATGTTTCGGCCGCATACGCTGCCAAGGCCTCCCGGGACCTTTCCTTGTGTTCAAGGTTTGACTTCAATGTCTATAGCTATGATAGCGAATGGACCATGGGTGTGGAATGGTGGATGCGGCGCTCCCTCTCGCAACCGATCTCGGATAGTGACACTGCTGTCCGGTCCCCACATAACGATCCAGGTTATTTTCAACAAACGTCACCTCATTCCAAGTCAGACATCAGAGGGGTTGTGAAAACGAGGATATCGACCAACAATGTTTGTTACCCACACATCCTTTCATTGTCCTGCCACTGAGCTCTCCTGTAGACTGTTTCATTGTTATGGGAAGGACGTCTCAAGCAAATGCTGGTCAGCTTGGGTGTTGTTTCGGACCTATCAAACCGGTCGAAACCCATCAAAGCCGTCGGACTCGAACTGTCATACTTTAGCACAGGCTAAGGTTTTCGTATACCCCTCAAGTCATCTGCGGTGGGTTGACCATAGACGAGTAAAAGTTAGTAACGTATGGTACATACACCCTGATTCATCAAGAACAAAATACAGGTATGCCAGGCGTGACGGAACAGGAATGAAGTGGGTATATGCGTGGAGCTTGGTGCGATGAGACCGAAATTTATTTATCCAACCGAAGAACATGAACGTAGAGCAAGAATTCAAACAGATTATAGCAGGGCATATAGATCGGAACGTGAGATGCAATCAAATTTCACGATGAAATAGTAGAATCTTTGGTGACGGAGATCGTTTGCGTACGGGTAGCGGGTCCAAGTCCGCCAATCGTCCGGGCCAACTTAGATATTGCTTCACCAGTTATGACAGGGCGAGAAGCGTGTGGTGGTCGCGAGCCTGCACCCCCGGCAGGTGTGGAATGGTTGCGAGCGTGAGAGTAAACATGTCTTCCAAGCGGGGAGGAGGCGCCTGACCGACCACGTCGATGCGAAGTACTCGGCTGATGGTTTCCGAGTCGATCTTCCGTTTGCGAGCGAGAATGAGCACGGGGAACAGTGGATGAGGAGTGATTGGACAGAAGGCTAGGGGCTGAATGGGACTCTGGTAATGCAGGTACGGGGGCATGGATCGAAGCAGTGAGACCTCGTTCACTAGAGGATGCACTAGACACACTCTCCAATGCGTGACGTTCATCCACAGGTGGGGCATGAATCGACTCGGACAATCCCTCGGTTTTTGTCGTGAGTGCTTCCTCAGCAATGGACGCCGGAGGTTTGGGAGGGAGACTGGAAGGTTTACTGGTTGAGCTCCCTCGGGTACGCAAACTCTTCATGGCTGCGACAGGTTTGGGGGGAAGAGAGGGATGTAAAAGGGCCTTTTCATCGGGAAGAGTGGGTAATGACAATTCCCCCGAACCCGTGGGCTCTATAATATACAGTTCTGCTGGCTTCTCGGCGCTAGACATCACGACGGGTTCCGTAGGACTGGGCAGGAAGGCGGGTTGAATAGGCGACTCTTCTGCTCCACGAGGCTCGTAGGTCTCCATTTCCCGCTCTTCTTCTTGGCGAACTTCAGAATTTGGCTCCGGCAGCGGTTTCAAAGCATCTGCCAGAATTGGGGAGATCTCCTCGCTCTTATCTTCATCGGGGATTACATTGGCGTGAGTCGTGACACCCCAGTCGTCGAGATCTGGCAGAGAGTCATCCTCATCACCAGCCCAATCGATGTGGCTACCAGGAGTCGTCGGACGATTTTCGGCCATCGCGACGGCCCTGACACGTTCTACTAACGCATCAATGTCATGGCGAATTTCTGCCTCGTGAGCAGCTGCGAGGTGTGGTGGAACGTCCTTGCGTATGAGTGTCTGAGATGCAGGTGTGGAGCCAGCCCGTGACTTTTGTGCTTTGACTGCAGTTGGGAGAGGCTGCTTAGAAGTTATAGTGGTGCCCTTTCCCGACTGAGGGCGGCGGCGGCGATTAGATCGAGTGGGCGTGGGTGGAGCTGTCTGGGAGGTCTCAGATGGAGAGGCAGGCGCGACCACGACAGCAGGGACAGCTCGAGGTTGTTTGCGGGAACCCGATTTAGGCCGACCACCGCGCTCGGCGGACCCGTTGACAACTTTCTCTGATGCACCGTTTGGCGTCGCAGTAGTAGAGGTCTGTACGGGAGGCCTGCGCGGCACAGAGGTCGTGTTTGATGACGGAGAAGGTGTGCTGTTGGCCGTATCCGATTGACTGCTGCCTTTTTGGCCCGAATGAGTTGGTGGATGACCTCCACCTCGACCGCCCCTGACACCACCGCCTCGGCTACTCTTTCCCCGAGCAATTCCACGGAAAACTGAACCTGGTTCGCCTGTTCTCAGACTGCCCCAGTCTCTGCTGCGGGGAGAGCCTTGCGCAGATGGGTTTGGGGTACTTGGCACGGTTCGGGAAGCTGGCGTGGCCATCTATCCAATCCACCACACCACCGATGTACTGAATGCTCGAGGTTTGGGAGGCTGTTGATATACACGGGACTGAATCAGCATTGCGTTGAACGGGAACAGATGAACGGGAGCGAAACTGACTCTGCAACTTCTGGGACAAGGAGAGTACTCGTGGCTTTTTCTTGCTGTTCTCTTTTTTCCTGTACGAGTCTGGTCGCGACGGTCGACGAAGTGTGTTGGAGCACCCGCTAGACACAGACTCGAGTGAGATTCGCCTTGGATCCTGGCAAGCCAAACACGGCAAAGCAAGAGCGCTTCAACGCGTCAAGCCATCTCGCGCTCGACGCCGACAACAGCATCACCAACCCTCCGAAATGTCTAAAGCATCCCAGCCAGAACTCAAAAAGGTTTGTCTATCTGTAGCCATGAGTTCGCATGTACCTCTCCAACTCTTGTAGTTCATGGACAAGAAATTGTTCGTCCATCTGCAGGGCGGTCGTAAAGTCAGCGGTATTTTGCGCGGCTACGATCTGTTCCTCAACCTCGTGATCGACGATGCCCTCGAGGAGACGACACCCGCACAAAAGCACCCAATCGGTACAGTGGCAAGTTTGATCTCTTCGCTCGCCGTTTGGTCCCGTTCTCATTCTTTCATCATCCCAGGTAATCCGTGGTAACAGCGTAACTTCTATGGAGATCTTGGAGGCCACCCGATAGTAAATTAGGAATCAAGACGCCGATTCAGAAACACGCTCGTCAAGTAGATTGTTTGTTTTCTTAGCATAGTTGTCACCGGTGTCCTGCGTGTCCACACGATCACATTGATAGGCGAGTTGTATCCAATGTTATTGTACGGATTAACACAATTTTTATCAACTCTTTCTACGCCTCTCAGTTGAGCAGCGGCATGCCATGGTCAGAATTTCGATTATCAATGCACGCAGACATGTGTTATAACGAGTCCATTCGCCATTAGTGAGGTTACATGATGGACGTGCTCTCACAAAGGAATCATCGCGTGAAGGACGGCGCCGCTAGGCAGAGACACCCAGTCTTTTTTAAACTTTGGGGAAAGTAAACAAAGCTCAAGGGTTGACGATAAAGACAAGGGTTACCACGTCGGAATTGATTATCTACGACAGTGTTATCCCAGAGCGACAAATAGAGTTCAGTTGCAAGAGGGAATAGCAAACATGACATACACCGGATGGGTGAGGTATTATCGGGGGACTCGGATACGATGGCTTGTGTTTGACGTATCGGGTGAATTCTGAAGTAGATATGACCCAGTTGAATTTCAGGTGTCCATAGGCTCCTTAATGCCCGGTTTCGGGTAGAGGTACTCTGCAGTCTCGGGAAAGTTCTTCGCAAGCGCCTCGTTCAACAACTGGCGATAAGACTGGGAGAAACTAAGGTAAGGAACGCGTATGAACCCCGCTGAGCAACTCACATCGATGGCGGCTATCTTTCCGTTCATGAATTGATTTTCGGTCGCAGCCCTCTCCAACCTTTCCTTGGTGAGTTGCATGGGATTCCTTGCATTGTCGATATCTTGTAGGACTTGGAATGGAATCATGGTTCGAATATTCTGGGCCATTTCATCGATTGTCATGAGATGATGAACCACCTCGTTGCTAACGCAGCAGGGCTCGTGAATGGCATACGACAGAAGCCTGTGGCAACATACGCTCGAAGGCCGACTTGTTTTCCTCCCCCAGGTTTGTCACGCTCCCTGGTAGTGTCGTTGATGACGGTCGTGCCCAAATTATACAGCGCATTGGCGAGCCCATGTAACTCGAGCTCTAGATCACCTTGTAAACCCGGAGGTGGGGGAGACACTGACGCTCGCGGTGAATCAGGCGCATGCACATTTGCATCTGCTGGTTGAAAGGACATGGATGTACTGGACATACAGTTGCAATTACCAAATCAAGACAATTTTGTACTAGGGTTAGGGTTAGAACAGGGGAGGAGCGAAAAAAAAAACAAGGCCTGCCCAGCCAGAGTGGCCATGGCAGGACAGGAAAATATTTAGACAGTGCATGAGCCGAAGCCCATACAAGCCGCAGTTACCCTCTGTGTGGACAGGGTCGCCGTGCTATGGAAGGTCCCCACAGCCCGCACCCCCAGGTACGTGAAAGGGCATGCGCCATCAAGGTAAGTATGAGGTGTCATCTTCTTCGCTCGCTGCTTATATACGCCTGCCCTTGGTGCACGGACCAGAGAACCCAAACTTGCCATTTTCGGAAATCGTTGTTGAACATGACTTCTCTGGGGCGATCGACCTTACTCCGGGAATCCAGCCAAGCCGCAAGGCACATTTGGCTCCGACGCGTCCCTGTTAGGTTTGACTTAGGGAGGCCAGTCCAGAGCATAGCTACGCCACCTTCTAAAGCCATTCAAGTCGCTAATAAGGAGCTCGTTCGTCTTATGAAAGTCTGCCCCGTCAGTGGCTGGGATGATGCATGGTGTGTTATGCTTCGTATCCCGGACGTGAGCCATGAGCGAAGCCATCCTTCTCACAGGAAGATTGGACTCACTCCTTGGGATTCAGGCGATGTTCAGCCTGCGCTCCGTGACCTGATCCTCTCGAACGAACTTGATCTTCCCAAGGTCGGCCGTGCTCTCATTCCAGGGTGTGGAAGGGTAGGCTCTCCCAACGCTCACCCGTCAAGTACTTACGCCGTCAAACAGGGGTACGATGCAACCTTCATCGCGTCTCATCTGGGTCTTGACGCGTTGGCCATCGATATATCGTCGACAGCAGTTTAGGCTGCACGCGAGTAAGATTTAGTGGCCCGAGTGGGACTGGCCATTTCACACTGATCTTCGTAGTCATTTTGGTAGCAGTCCTTCAGGAGTTCCCGGCGCTAAAGTGTCGTTCGAGGTCGCTGACTTTTTTGAAATTTCGGTCCCTGATGGCCAACAATTCGATCTGATCTATGACTATACGTATGTAAAGTTATCCGTGTTTCTGCAACTGCAAAACGACCCGCTCGTCAGGTTCTTTGTCGCTATCCCGCCAACTCGCAGGAGTGATTGGGGCAAGCAAATTTCTGCGTTGCTAAAGTCCGGTGGCTATCTCATCACCCTTGTCTTTCCGCTCGACCTACCTGTGGATGACGACGGCCCGCCATTCTTCTTCGAACCCTGACACTATACCGACGTTCTCGGAGAGAGCTGGGAGAAGGTCCTTGATAAGGTTCCGGAGAATTCGCACCCACGGCATGTAGGTCGGGAGAGGCTGGTCGTGTACAGAAAGTTGTGATATCACATTTACACTTGGGATGGTTGTTGCAACGGCAGACAAGTGTCAAATGTGACACAGAATATCAGTCCTTTTTTTTAGTGCATTATTGATCGGGCTAGATCCACGTCTCGTCGGCCACTGGCACGTGCGAATTTTTACGATTGCGAGTCACTTGAATAAGCCAACTATAAACTTCCAGTCTTTCCGACGTTTCCATGCATTCATCATGCAGAGATCCTTGACAAGCCTCCGAACTTCGACCAAGCCTCGACGGCCTTTGCTACATCGGTCCCTGCTCCACTTTGCCGCCACAGCACCAGCGTCAGATGCTGTGGAACCCACGTTCGCTGCCGGGTCAAGCACTAGTCGCGACGTGATTCGTGATCGCAAGCTTTTCTCTCTCAAGACCGCGCTGTCCCAGGATGGTGCTGACTCCTCGACTATTTGGGCAAGATACGTTGATTTTGCGAGCGCATTGGACTATAGCAGTCTTCCTCTCGAAATCCACCAAAAGGTCCTTCGGAAATGCGTTCCTTATCCTTCCCTCCTTCGTCCGTTCGCTGCGAGGCGTATGCGGGGTCCTGCACCCCCGCGCGCGCCGCACCTATATGAAGTCAGGCTGAAGGCCGTCATGCGCAATATTCGGTCTATAACGCAAAAGCCCTCTTTAGACGACTACAACTACATTCTGGAGCAGTTTGCTGCTGTTGGTCATCTATATGGCTCTATGAACGTGTATGATGAACTCAGACACGCCATCAAGCTCCAACCTGACACCCGAACGTTTTGCCTTACCCTTCAGTCCATTGCCCACAGACTCACCCTTCCCATATACAAGTCTCGGAGGACAAAAATCCAGTCTGACTGCGCAGCATTTTGCAAGGCACTACTGAACGATATGAGCTCCTTTGATATACCCTTGGTATCTCCCGTTCTGGACCTCGCGATGCGTATCTCAAAGGAAACCGCGGATCAAGCTATTTTTTCGCAGCTCTTGAAGTGGGTGTATGGAATCGACTTGGACTTCCCGGATCATTTGCCAATACAATGGGACCACAGTGCGGGCGTCAAAGCTGGCATTCCACAGCTACCCAGCTTCCAGCCTTTCTCTACTGCCGCGCTCAACACGACCATAGATATGATTGGACGGTCCGGAAATGTTTCCAAACTCGTTCAGGCTTTTGAGGTGCTCACACAACCTCTCCCTCCGCAAGCCAGTCAACACTATTCTCTAGAGTTTGACGACGAAGACGATTTCGGTGTCGTCAACCCCGCTTCCACACAACCTCACCAGACCCCACACGCCAATCCAAATTCGACTACTTACCATCTTCTGCTCAAACACCTGTCACGTGCAAATCACTCCACCCTGGCACGACACTACCTCTTCCAAGCATTCCGGCTTGACCGAATTGTGGATAGAGCTGTGAGAACGCAGATGTATCACACACCGTACAAAACACCAGCCCTTCAATTCGCTGTCAATAGGCGTATGCTCTTGTCCGTCTTCGGAACAGCAAAGAGGAATAAAGATATACAACTGATGCGATTTGTGGGGTACATCGCACGTCGGACATACAGGAGGAAGAAGAATGACATAGCATACTACAATGAACTGCGGGAGTTGCAGCAGCAGGGTCGACAACTTTTAGCACCAGATCATGATCCATCTCACCCAAACTCACCAGCACTACCCCGGGAAGCACTCACCGACGCGCCTCCATCTTCCTCCCATACCATTGATGTCACCAATTTCGTTCCCTGCACGCACCTAGCACCATCTTCTTGTGTCAAATACTTTAATGTGTCCGTCCATCTGAATATCCTTGAAAAAGACTTTGAAGATATTGCCAACTTCTACACTCAAGAGTTCCTCCCTGCTCTCGCTCGCAAGACCCAGCGTGTCAAGGAACGATTGGGACGCCGAGTGTGGAACGAGAAAAACGTGTATCTACGTAGAGAAAGCGGTCGATTCGTTATCTTGCGTGAAGATTGGGCAGAAACGGTGAACTTTCGGGAAGACAGGACGGCCGATGGAGAGAGTCTGCCTGTTACGGAAGGCTCGGGAATGGTACAGACAGGGCAGTCGGTAGCTGGGAGAGGAACGGCCACCTCCGCACGGCCATCGGTTCCACCAATAGACTTCTGTGAGTTGACTCCTTTCCTTGATTACGATGGTCCCATCTCATCTACTCGTTAGTTGATCTGTCATTTCATGGAAATTCATCGTAGGGTGGTCAGGGAATTGAATATACACTCTTATAGCCGCGCATATTATATACCGCAACAACCCAGCTGCATTACTTGGTTAGCAATAGTCGTGAACTTGTTTAGCTGTCTCTACGATATGTCTACGACATCTGCCTCGTGGAAAGCACGCCATGGCGAGCTATGCCAGCTTCTTGTGTTCGGTAACCCGATCGCTGACAACTTTCTCCATAGCGTTCAGCCACACGTCAATGTCTGACTGGAGAGCAGCCTTGGCTGAGTGTCTGTTTGGAGCAGGCGACGTGGGTATATTCGAGGCACTGATACCAGTACCGATGTGTCGTGCTAAGGCAAGGACGGGAAGGCGTCGCAGAGCACGACCTGAGAGGTTCTGCTCCTGCGTGGAGTTGGTTACCGATACAGCGAAAGAGAAATGACGTACCCTACAGTTAGCCGCAAGTTCCAGTAACGCTTTCCCAATTCTGTGCTCTTGGGCATGGGCTGGATCAATGATCTCCCCAGATGAACCAGTCTCCAAATACCAGCCGTGTCGTTCCATGCATAACACGTCCTCTAACGAGGGGACAGACTACAAACCAGTTAGCAACTCTCGATGTGCGGACGCACGGGTTCAACTGACCACTTCCTGTACGATACCCCTGAGAACGAATTCACAAAGTGAACTACGCAAAATCTCGTAAATAGCCTCGCGAGGGGGATTATCGACGTATTGGATAATATCCGCTCTATCGACGAAAGCGGAGTCTATTGGCCTGTCAGAGGTGGTACCGATTTGTGATAGGAAGGGATGTGCAAACCTATAGCCTTGGCGAGATTACTGGTTGACATCACCAAGACATTTTTTCTATGTTTTAGTTTGTCCAGCTGAGTGAGAAGTGCATTGACTACCTGAGCTGAATTTAGACTAGGATGCGAGATCCCGGGCCAAGTGATCAACTGACTCTTAGACCATCAGACGGCTCAGTACCTGCCATGGCTCCCGCTCTAGCAGCTGTCAGAGACTCGACTTCATCTAACGGGGGGTGAGTCCCACATATACGCTATGGAACGTGCTACCGAGGCAACGGACCAATGAGGACGACGACAAAACAGTCCTCGTCTTCGACCATTTCCATGATGCTGTTGAATAGTCGTTGGACAAGTTTTCCTGACTCTGAGAACCATCGAGAGAATAGTGAGTGGGAGTTAATCTCCAAGAGACGTGCTTGCATATAGCTATCAGGTCAGAGTTTAACAAGCATACGACAAGATCCAAAGGGGGACACACCGATGTGACAATCGTATCGAAAGCTTCTGAGCTAGTGCTCGACAAAGAGAAGTTTTCCCCGTGCCTGGCGGTCCATGAAGAAGCACGACTCTATTCCACGAAACGAGGTTGACTAGACGCAGTCAGTGATGGGTCTCGAGCGAAAGTCACATACACACAGTCAACGTTAGCATCGCTGAGAACGAGGGTCGCGTATATATAGTCGAGAAGCTTCAGTTTGATGTTGTTCGTGTATATCAGGCCCTCCCATAATCCTTCCCAGGACCTGCAAGGCAATTCGCAAACACTCGCTGCAAGTACGTCCTCACCGCCGTCCCCTGAGCTGTTAGCATACTCTTCAATAGTATCATTCTCTGATGGTTGATAGGTGTGTATCTGAAGCGAGATTTCGTTCAGGGAGAGGGAACTTGACGAACAGGACGATTCCGAGACTGCGATGCGCTCGACAGAGGCTGCCAGGGTCGGATCAACGTCCCAGCCCCTCAGGACTGATGGGAGGGAGAGACGCTCAAAAGATGTCATGATAAAGTCTCTCACGAGATCTTGTATGGTATCCAGCCTTCTCCGTGCCTTCGAGGCAAGGCGAACCTCGACTGCAGATTGAGAGAAAGCCCGGCGAAGGAATACATGACGTGTTTCATGACTCGGGAAGATGGAACTCACCGTGGACAGTCCATACTACTGTTTGGCTGGCTTGGCGCTGGTTATCCGCAGGGATCGACACGTCCATGTGGTCTGGGTCGGGTAGACGCGTTCAAGTTGTCGGCCAAACAACGCGTCCACACATGAGATAGCATCACGTGGTCGGAGAGCCGAGCTTCGCAGGACTGACGCCGACCGTAACGATGGCGGACAGTCAAGAGCCCAGTACCAGCCAAGAGACGCTCGATCCAGCCCTCTTTGCTCCACCGAGTCCTCTCCCGCACCCTCGCATCGTTATCGAATTTTGCGATAGAGTATGTGTCGTCTGCCTCGAAATTTGCCCATCTAATGTCCCTCAGTGTCGCTGGTATGACTGCATGCTGATTTAACAAGCATACGATCTAAAATCTCGTTGCCAGGCTGCATCGAGCTACGTGGACGTCGACGGAATTATTTCTGACATTTCCACCTCCAGCGCTCACGGCAATCTCGATCGTGCCGTTGAATTCTGATGATACTGCTGGTCGATTCCGTGTCTGGCTGGAGACTGGAGATGGCCCTCCCACCCTGGTGTGGGATCGTAAAGTTAATGGCGGGTTCCCGGAGCTCAAAGTACTGGTAAGCAGGACCCGACGACAGCCCATGGTGTCCTGTTCACACTCGTATAGAAACAGCGCATCCGCGACCACGTCCAACCTGGCAAGTCGCTCGGGCACTCTGACAGAAAGTCGTGAATGAGTGTGGTTATCAGTGTAGATAATTTCGATTCTCCGAACTTGTAACTGTACTACAAATTGACTCCGTGTTTGCCCACATTACCTTGCCGAGAAGCTCCCTGCTCTCCACTACATGGTAATCCAGCTCAAGTGCAGCGCAAAGTCCTCTTGAGCTCAGGCTTGTTCAGGCCCTTTCTTCTCCCCAGAATCCTGTTCATTCTTTTTTCTACAGACTATCATGAGCAACGACCGTCTCGACAAACTCATAAACCAATGCAAAAACAATGGTCCGCATTCTCATTTTTGGGTCCAGATCCCCGTTCACGCCTGCTCTAGATGTTGAGCTCAAGCTCGATGCTGTCACAAAACTCCAAGTTGAATTCGAAACTGGCATAGAGGTGCACCACACTCTGAATATGCTTCTTCCTTCGCTGAGCCGTCGTATGACCCGCTCCTGCAGATCGCGGACTCAGAACCCCTCATCACCGTTCTCAAGGCATGCCTTCGTATTGCAAACCAACACCTCACGACTGCGACTCTTTCGGCCATCCCTCCACTTCTCCCTCTTATAATACTTCGTCCCAGTGGGACGTCCAACGCTGGCGCGCGTCCATTTTCTTCTTCTTCGACCTCTTCATCAAGCGGGTCTAGTTATGATGTCTCTGTCCTTCGACACGTCATGACCTCCTTCTTTCCATCCCCTGGTGTCTTCGAAAGACTTGGGGATGCGCGCGAGAAAGCTCGCGACAAGGCACGCGAAACTCTCGTCATCACTGGTGGATACGCGTTCCGCTCCTCATCGACATCCAAGCTTGGCAATAGTAAAGGACCCGAGTCACCCATCATCGTTTTCGAACGCTTTCTGAAGGACAATGGGCTGTCCAGTAAAGTGTGGAGAGTTCGAGAACAGGTGAGATCCTGCCCATACAGTTACACGGGTCAACTAACGTCTTCCTAGTCTATTTTGGTACTGGTGAACATCCGTCGGGTTCATCATACCTTCCCTATCCGACCATACCTTTCCCTTTTGGTGGATACTTTGGAAGACACCGACGGCAACGTTCGTGCATGTGCGACACCTTCGATCATCGAACTTTTCACCGGTCCCGGTGTCACTGATGCCGCCCGTGCGGATTTAAAGAGGGAAATGACAAAGAAGGGTGTCAGGAAAGCAATTGTCGACAACGTCCTAAGCAAGCTCATGGGCAGCAGCCGGAGCACGGGAGCAAGCACCCCGATAAGTGAAGGGTCAGAAAACGGAGACGCTGGCGCGAAGAAGGAGTACATTCCTCCCAGCCTGATGTTACAGAATCGACGCCCCACGGTTGGGGCTTCCTCAAGCGGACCACCGACCGCTACACCGATAGTTCGCGCAGTAAGTCACGGAAACGTCAAAGAACAGTCAAGACCAGCCAGCAGGACAGCAATGGTAGTCTCCCCTCCATTGCCACAGCCTTCAAGTGAGACTGCTAGCACCGTTGAACCTGCCTTTGTGAGTCATGTGTGTTAGGGTCCGTCACTTTTTATCGATTCAGGCTTAGATTGCGTCAGCTCGAGACCTAGAAAATGAGTTTGCAGCCATGGCGAAAGCATTTGAGGTATGGGCACTGGTGTATTTTGAATTGCCACCCTGACCGTGTCGTGGACCAGGGAAAGGAGACCGAGCATAATTGGGCTGCACGAGAAAGAGGCATACAACGTGTCCGGGGAATGCTCAAAGGAGATATCCATGCAAGATACCCTGATGTCTTTTTCCAGTGCCTCAAGGATGGATTTATCCAGGCTTCATTGAAAACTGTCAGCTCTAATTTTATGAAGTTGTGCACTTCTTCATGACGTCTTCCTCAGCTTGCAAGTTTGAGAACGACGGTTTCTGCGAATACCTGCTCCATGTATGCAGAACTGGCTATTACTCTCGGGGCTGGCATCGATCCGCTTTGCGAAACCATCTTCACAAGCTTACTCCGCATGGCAGGATTCACAAAGAAGATCATAGCACAGCAATCGCAGCAAGCTCTTTCGTCTGTTATCCAGCACACCTCCGCTCACCCTCGTACCCTATTACCCCTCTTGTGGAACACATTACAGGAAAAAATCGTGCAGTCTCGGACATATGTGGTCGGTCACGTCAAGACATATATAGAAGTACACGGTCACCGGTCAAAGTCATACATTGAATCCGCTGGCGGATTGGAACTGCTGGAGAAGTCCGTAAAGAAGGCACTCGGGGACCCTAATCCCGCTGTTCGGGAGAGCGCACGGGGGATGTTCTGGGTTTTCGATAGCGTATGGCACGACAGGGCAACTGTGATAATTGAGGGGTTGGACGCAACGGCACGAAAGCAGTTGGAAAAGGTGTGCCCGGATCCGAGTACTATGGCTGATCTTCCACCCACCACCCCGAGTTTGAAAAAAAGCAGCGTTGCGGCTGCCATAGCAGCTAGTCGTGTCAAGGCGAAAACGATCGCAAACGCACCTCCGACTCTCAGACATCAGGCCACGTCGACCTCGCGTACCGCAGGAGCAGCTTCACCACCTTCGAGAAGCATCAGTTCTCCTAGCAGTCCGTCTGGAAAATCTGCCAATGAGAGGAGTTCCCCAACCCCTGCCACCCGGTCTTCGTTCTCCCCTCGCTCGTCTTTGTCCCCTTCAACGCCACCCAGGGCCCGCGTTCTTTCTAACAACGCAACCGTGCCGCGGTCTGTCAGCACTTCAATGACCTCTACTTCACATAGCCGCACGCCCTCAGATTCACTCTCTATGGTTGCTATAGATGCAATGAGACGTCGAACTTCTTCACCTCTTGCTCCCCCTTTGCAATCCCCTGTTCGATCCTCAGCGACACGCAAATCCCCACAAGCAATTCTCGCAGCATCAAATAGCGATCCCTCTCATGTTCGACATGCACCTCTTTTTTCTGCGGCTGTTCCTGTTAGACAGTCTATCGTGATCCCCGACTTGAACGATCAAGATTCCTTCCTCTTGGCCACTACTATTCCGGTGCCAGATGATAGCGACTCCGACATGGACGAATCCGTGAACGTTATGTCCTTCTCCACACCATACAAACTGTATCCTCCCGCTTCAACCCATGCTTCTCGGCCTCCATCATTTTCGCCTTCGTCGGGTCTTTCGACACCCAATACCGTATCGAACGCATTTTCCGATTCCCCTGGGAAGCCTCCTGTCGAGGATGCGCTCCGTGCGCGTGCTGAGCAGGCGGAGAGTGCTGCAGAGCGTCTCTTGGAACTAACAGATCCTGAGGCAGAAGATAACGCACACTCTGCGATCCCTACTTCACTTCTCCTAGGGAACAGCAGCGTCGTGACCCCAAAGCCACCCAAGATGCCCGCTGTTCCAAAAATCAAGAAAAGTCTGGTACAACCGATGACGCCAGATAGTCGCAATATTGCCATCTTTCGACAGGCAGCATTATTCAAAAATAGCCCAATGAACGGCAGGAAACCCCCTGAACCATTGATCAAACCCTTGCAGGATCAGAGTCATGAAAACGGGTGGTGGTCGAAGCGAGCTTCTGGTGATTATTGATTCGTTCGCCCTCTCCCCGATGTGCTGACTCTCTTTCACAGCAATTGATCATGGGACACCACTGAAGGGAGTCGAACCAGCTGATCGGGTGGAAGAGCTTCACGAATTTGTGACGGCGCTCGAGGACGGCAACGCTGACGTTCGCGTCCTGCAGAAATTGGCGCTGCTTTGTTCGAGTAATCCTATCCCTGTTGATACCGCTTCTCCATTAAGCCCTCGCCTTGGACTCCCCTCAAGCCCGTCCGCATTTGTACCGGCTATACGTACACTTCCGCCCGTCGTTCCGGACATGTGGACCAAGGAAAGGTGTTTTGATCGGCTGTTCGACGGGTTGTTGAAATTCCTCGACCCGACCAAAGTGCGTTAAGTTTCACCTTCACAATGAGGACGTTTTTGAAATCATAATGCGTAGGACGTGGAACAACTAGAATATGCCATGATCGTGGTGTGGGAAATCTTGGGCAATCAAACGGCCTTCCTCGAAGGGAGAGAAGGAGAGCTTTTCTCTGCCCTATTCAGAGTGCGATACTGCAATGCAGTTGATGTAGGTTTCCTCGACGATGCGTATTTCGATCCCTGATGTAGTATTAGGTTCTAGAAGCAACTAAAACCATTCGAGATGCACTATGTTCACGCATAGAGCCAGTGTATGGCTTGACAACGATGCACAGCAGTCTGCGTGGTTTTCTTACTGAACCGGCATCGGATGCAGGCGTCAAGGCGGGTTCGCACGCGTTTGGCTTGATCGCACTCGGCAAGTTCATTCTGAGGCTTCCCACTGAAGTACTCGAGGAAGAGTTACCTCGCCTGAAGCAAACGTTGATTGCCGTAAGTTTTGTTGGCCCTCACGTTCGGTCCAATGCAGTGTTGATCGCCACTATTGTCGTCTAGGCACTAAATGATACCACGACGCTCGTCATTCGCGAGGCGGCGTATGCCGCAATCATCGCCTCCCAGCTGGTGTTGCGCGACGAGGCGCATCTCTTCGCGCTCCTGGACGGACTGGATGATAACAAGAAAAATCTGCTCACGTATTATTTCGAAAAGCACGGCGCTCGCGAATTCGACTTTTCGACGGATTCTACCGATGCTGTAGGAATAACGAAGCTCGAATCGCAGATGGGACGGCTCGACAAAATCATGAACACGCCCTTGAAAGGAAGGGAAAGCAGTGAATAGTTGCGATGCACGCGTAGTATTTACTTTTGTCCTTGCAACGCTCCTTTTTCATGTTTAGGTCGTTTACTTGTCTAGCTTTGTGTGTATACCACACTCGTTTTGTTTCCGTATACATATTTCATTCACTTCATAGTATAGCTCGCCATCCTTTCGTCCAACTCTTGCATGCATGTCTATCTTATTTCCTTCCGCAACCAGGAGCTTGTCCGCTATAGTTACTTGCGAAGAGCTACTCTCCATAGAAAATAGCCGATGCCAGAGAGAAGTCCCCCAACATGACCTGGCGTGTCAGTTCTTGTACGCTGTGCATTCACCCGAAATGAGTACCCAATGACCACGTGGTCTGCTGGGACGGAAGACGTACCTGATCTGAAAAGCTGCGCCATCCATCATAAATAAGGACGCCGGGAAGAAATACCCAAGCCGGACAAGGGATGACGAAGAAGATCAGGAACGTGTTGCGCGGAAATGCACACGAATACAAGGCGATGGTGGCCATGATCGCGCCTAGAGATGATGTAAAATTATGGATGGGTAAATGAAAAGGAAGGTGCATGTCTCACCGCTTGCGCCGAGCGAAGAAACGTTTTCATGTCTATAAAAGCGGTTCCATCCAAGACTCGCGAGGCTGGCGGATATACCACCTGATGGCGATCGAGACGCAACGTGATCAGAAGGATCGGCCCGAGACGACGTTGGGTGAACACACCTAAAAAGTACAGTCCTAAGAAGTGTCTGTTACCGAGGAGCTGCATAATAGAGGGGGCCATGAAATAAAAGGTCAAGCCATTGAACAGCGCATGCGAGGCTTCCATGTGAGAGAAGCAGGACGTGAGGAGCGTCCATCTAAACAAATGGAGCGTCGGTGGCGAGAGAGCAGGACGGCATGGAATCCACGTACACGCGACCCGAGGAGACGTTGCGCATGTCGACGCGAAAGTTGTCGAGCATGAACCTCAGCAGGGTGCCGTCGCCGGTCGTGCGCTGTGTTGGGATTGGGTGAGTGTGGCACGGGAGCGTGTGCGTGACGAACATAGGTCTGCATTGCGAGCGTCCAAGCGAAGTAAACGCCGGCGTTGACCGCGATGATGGCATAGAAGACGAGCTTGCTGTCTAGCGAGTCGAACCAGTCGGGACGAGGTGGACGACGCCATGAAGAGCTTGAGCCGGAAAAACGGCCAAGATCACGATGGGATGCATTGGAGAGACGAGCAGGGGTGAAGTGGAGAGAGAACCTGGAGAGAAGGATACGGTGGCGAGGGACGCAGGTGGACCCAAAGGAAGGGACGAAGAAGGGCGTACAACGAACGCGGGGGAGAGTCGAGGCGAGGATGCTCATGGGTCACACTCAAGCTTGCACACAACACACAACAAAGCAGCCGAGTTGACCATGTCGCACCATCTGTTCCTGTTGTCGCCGTCGGACACGCCGATCTACAGTCTGACGCACTACTCTAACAAGCCTGCACAGACGACGAGCTATCCGCTGTCGTCGAACCTACCGAGCTGGTCTACGTCTGCATTTGCGGGTACGCTGACGGCATTGTCAGGTGCATCGAGCGCGACCCAATCCCACCATGTGCAAGGGGGCGGTGCACGGATGGGAGGGGGACAGGACCGCCATGTGATCCAGATGATCGCAAACGCGAGCCTGGACGTGATCGAAGACGTGATGCGCAAGGAGGGTGCGATGTAAGATGGGCTGGGTGATGGTTGCACACTGGACTGAGGGCTGTGACAGGTATCTGAGATCGGTCGACAAGTTCAACGAATGGACGGTGTCGGCGTTCATCACGCCCGGGAGTGAGTCGTGGTACAGGCGGCGGCGGCGGCGGCGCTGACGGGTGGATCACGCAGACACGAAGTTTATATTGCTACACGAGAGCAAGAACGAGGAGGGGATCCGGGGGTTCTTCCACGAGGTGTGGGAACTCTACGTGAAGGTGGGGACGGTCGTCATCGACACGGGCGTGGTGCTGACGTGTGGGGGGGGGCAGGCGACGCTGAATCCATTCCAGACGGCGCACACGACGATCCGGAGCAGCGTCTTTGACGGGCGAGTGCGGGCGAGTGCGCGGAGGTATCTCTAGCGAGGGCTGTGGAGGTGGCTCGGGTCCACCCGCGTCCTTTTGTTCTTCCAACAGCCAGCCGTTGCTCGATTGATCTCTTTTCTTCTCCTTCTTTCTTTTGCTACGTCCTCTCTACGTGTACCAGTTGTTTAATATCATGGCCACCACAAACCGTGCCTCCCTCCTCAACGGCCTCCGCACTGGCGGCGTTCGCTCCTCCTCCATGAGCGCTCCTCTCTCTCCCCCTCCCACCCCGTCTTTTATTCTTCCTCGCTTCCCTTCCCCCTCCGTCAACAGCCCCCCCTTTCAAGAGGAGATCACCATGGATCACCTCTCCGACCTCCTCTCCAACAACCTGTACATCAACCACCTTTCTTCCCATTCCGTCGACCCCCACCTGCACGTCACTTCACACAGGCCCTTGAACCCCAACAGTGTTCCGTTCAGCCCCGCTCATCTCCAGCAGCAGGCCCCTTCCGCTGATGCCCAGCTGAATGCATATCAGCAGTTGCTCCAGCTCGAAATCTTGCGCCTTCAGGTTCGTCCTCTCTCAAATCCGCTCTCCT